>JBBUKS010027455.1:0-11271 GCA_038050645.1 Hedychium gardnerianum
CTCTTGTTCCTTTGTGCTTTCTTCTCTTAGATCGCATCTCCTCTGCGCTTGGCTAGAACTGATCGGAGGCGAGACTTGTTGCTCAAGGAGTTATCTTGAAGAGCTCAACATGGATACGAATATAGGCGAGATTCGACAACGTCTCTCTAGTTGATGCCTTTTCCTTTACGCATCATCCGTAAGGTATACCTATTGGTGTAGTTTGTACTAATAGTCTAATCATAGGTTTTGATGTATGACAATAGGTTAAAGTTAGACTGTTATTGTCTAACAAGTTGAGCTAAATGTGCAAGGTTAACTAACTTGATGGATCTAGAGGGCCAGACACCAGGATGAAGTCCAGATGTGCAATTCTGGCAAGAAGTCTAGTTGGGTCAGAGAGGACCAGACAGTTGGCGAGAAGTCCAGTCGGGTCAGGAAGGACAAGACGATTGGCTGAAATCTGGATGTGCGATTCCGACAGGAAGACCTGGTGGTTCGGAGATCAGACGCCGAGGAGGTTACTCAGAAAATGGTAAGTAAGGTAAGAAACTGGAGGAGCGAATCCAGTGAGAACGGGTCCCTAGTAGGGACTTAGGCGCTGGTCTAACTTAGGTCTAAATTGAAACTCTAAGTTGAGACCATGATTAAATCCTGATCGTTGTAAGACATGATTTAATTCATACCCATAATGTGATAGTTATGTATAAGTGATACATAATTGGTATATGTGATACCTTCCACTATAACTATGAATGACTTGTTGGACTCACTAGAAGGTTGTTCTGATCTATGGTGGATATCAACCCATTTAAAGAAAACCTAGATCTCCCGAATTCAAAATAAGGGCTCTTGAATTTGATAAATAAATGGGATTCAAATATGTATGTAAATTGTTTACAAATACATAGTAAAACATCTCTCTTATGTTTGCTCGATTGTGTATTTTTAGGTCAATTTGATTTTGGACATGAAAAAACTAACTGGGACAAACTTCCTGGACTGGTATCGGAATTTGAAAATCGTTCTCAAATATTAAAATATAGCCTATGTCCTCGAAGAACCTCTTCCTAATCCTCTTATACATGATGCTACTGATGACCAAAGGTTAGTATATCAGAAGCCCACGACTGACTCGGATTTGCCAGCTACATCATCCTAGCCTCGATGTCTCCCAAACTGCAGAAACAACATGAGCATATGGATGAGCAAGCGAGATCCAAAAGGTTCGACGTCTCCAAGATCCTCTTTCGCTCACAGATGTAGGAGGGTTCATCTGCGGTGCAACATATACTGAAGATAAACGGCTACATTGAGCGATTGGGATCACTTGATTTTGTGATGGATCATGAATTAAATATTAATTTAATTTTGTACAGTTTGCCTGATAGTTATTCATAGTTTGTGATGAACTATCGAATTAACCGTATTGAATCCACAATTCCAGAGTTGATCAACATGTTCAAAACGGTAGAGTCATCTATTAAGAAAGAACAGAAGGCGATGATGTTGGTTGACTCTTCGAAGAAGGTTCTAAGAGGAAGTCAAAGCATTAAGCAGAAAGAAAGAAGAATGCCAAGACAGTAGAACCGACTCCAAAGGGCCCATGTCACCATTGTGGCAAGATGAAACACTGGGAAAGAAATTGCAAGATCTATCTTGAGTCCACGAAGAAGAAGACAACATTCGATGTCCCATTTTCTTCAGGTATCTTCGTTATTGAATGACATATTATTTCCTCTGACACCTGGATATTGGATATTAGGTGTGACTCACATATATATAATGACATACAACTAAAGAATAGTAGAAGACTAGTCAAGAGAGAATCAAATTTACAAGTTGGCAATAGAGCAAAGATGGCAGATGTCGCCATCGAAATTTATTTGTTAAACCTTCCTAGTGGACTAGTTTTGGAATTAGATAATTGTTATTTTGTTCCTGCATTAATAAAAAATATTATTTCTATTTCTTGTTTAAATAGAAAATGTTTTCATTTGACTTTTAATAATAATTGTTGTTACATAACTTTGAATAACGTTCTTTATGAAACTAAAAATTATGCAATGATATCTACGGGTTAGATATATCCAATAACGTATTCAATATCGAAACGAGCAACAAGCGTGCTCGAATAGATGAACAGTTAACCTCCTACTCGTGGTATTGTCATCCTGTTCATATAAGCAAGAAACGCATGTCCGAACTACAAAAAGTTGGTAGTTTGGAATCATTTGAATTAGATTCATTTGATACATATGTCTTATGCTTAAAAGGCAAGATGCCTAAATTATCTTTTTCAAAAAGGTGAACTAGTGGGAGAATTGCTCGGTTTTATACATACTGATGTACGTGGACCGATATCAACTTAGGCACAAGGAGGTTATAGCTACTTCATTATCTTTATCGACGATCACTCACGATTTGGATGTGTATCTTCCAAATCTGAGACCTTTAAAAGGTTCAAAGGATTCAAAAATGAAGTAAAGAAACAACTTGGCAAAAGTATTAAAATACTTCGATTCGATCGAGATGGTGAATACTTAAGTCAAGAGTTTAAGATTATCTAAGAATAATGGAATATCATCTTAATGGACAACACCTTATACGCCGCAACACAATAGTGTATCTGAAAGGCAAAACCGAACCTTGTTGAACATAATTAGGTATGAATCATGCGAGTCTTCCCAAATCATTTTGGGGCTACGCACTTGAGACAGTTGTTTACTTGCTAAATAAAGTCCCGACCAAGGCGGTCTCTGTACTCCATATGAGATATGGACTGATAAGAACCTCACCTATCTTACTTGAAAATATGGGATTGTTCTGCTTATGTGAAGAGGACTGTATTAGATAAGCTAGATGTTAAATTTGATAAGTGTCTATTCATTAGTTATTCTAAGGAAATAAAGGGTTATCAATTTTATCACCCCTTAGAATAAAAGACGTTTGTTTTAAAGTATGTTGTATTCCTAGAGAAAAAAATTATCTTGTAGGAAAACAGAGTGAAGTTGAACTTGAGGAAGTTCAAGAAACTCCAATAGACACGAAAGAGACGCCTAGTTAAGAACCACAACCGATTACCCATGATGATGAACTATTGGCTGAACCTATAGAGATACTATCTCTTCGTAAATCTATTAGGACACATGATTCCTAAGATATATAGATTTCTCATAAGTGAATCGAATGACGTGTTGCCTATTGAAGATGAGGAACCTACTGATTATGAAAAAGTTCTAAAAAGTTTAGAAAATGACAAGTGACTAACAGTCATGAAGTCGGAATTGGATTCTAGTACGAAAACCAAATTTGGAACTTACCTACCTGAAGGCATCACGGCTATTGGGTGAAAGTGAGTTTTCAAGAAGAAAACTGACATAGATGGTAATGTAATTACCTACAAAGCGAAGTTAGTGACAAAAGACATCGTCAAAGGCAAGGTATTGACTATGACGAAACCTTCTCACTAGTAGCTATGCTTAAATTCATTCGGATACCCCTGGCCATAGCAGCTCATTACTATTATGAGATATGACAGATAGATGTGAAAACAGCTTTCCTCAACAGAAATCTGTTTGAGGAAATGTATATCACGCAACCCGAGGGTTTCACATCTGTTGATAGAAATAAAGTATGCAAGCTTTAACGACTCATTTATGGATTGAAACAAGCATTTAGGAGTTGGAATATCCATTTTGATGAGGCAATCAAACAGTTTGATTTCTCAAAAAATCTTGACGAACCTTGTGTGTACAAAAAGGTTAGTGAGAGTGTGGTCATATTCCTAGTGCTATATGTCGACGACATATTATTTATAGGAAACGATGTGTCTGTTAAGGTTTGGTTGTCCAAAACGTTCTCCATGAAAGACATGGGAGAAACAATTTATATCCTTGGGATTAAGATCTATAGATAGATCGAAACGATTACTTGGTCTTTCACATTCTACATATATAGACATAGTACTAAAGCGGTTTAGTATTAATGAATCCAAGAAAGATTTTATACCCATGCAACATGGGATTCACTTTTCGAAATTTATGTGCCCACACACAGAAGACGAGAGGATTTGCATGAGTAAGATACCATATACGTCAGCGATAGGATATATCTTGTATGTTATATACAAGGCCCGATGTATCATACGCTTTGAATGTCACGAGCAGATACGATCCAGGCATGGATTATTGGGTGGCTATCAAGGCAATCCTTAAGTACTTGAGAAGAACTAAAGATGTGTTCTTGGTATATGGAGATGGTGATATGATTATACGTGAGTATACTAATGTCAGCTTCTAGACAGACAAGGATGACTCCAAGTCTCAGTCTGGATACATATTCACATTGAATGGAGGTGCAACAAGTTGAAAGAGTTCCAAGCAAGACAACATTGCTGATTCTACCATAGAGGTAGAATACATTGCAGCTTATGAAGCAGTAAAGAAAGAGGTTTTATCAAGAAGTTCGACTCTGAACTTGGAGTGGTTCTGACCATTGTTAACGCATTACCAGTTTACTGCGACAATACTGGAGCCATTGCTCAAGCTAAGAAATCCAGGTCTCACCAATGATCCAAACATGTGCTTCGGCGTTATCATTTGATCAGAGAGATCATTAGTAGAAACACAAATTGAAATGTCCTAAAGCAATCACCTTATGGTATGTATTATTTATTATATAAATAAATATTCACTATTTGAATGTATATGATTGAATCTTAAATTCATTTACTGAATGTCTGCAATACGATTCATAACATGAGATAACTTATGATTGGATCACAACTAGTGAGTATCTCTATATATGTAATTATGAATGTATTGAAATATTCCCTAATCGATGAATTGATGAGTTCGGACATCATTGATTCTGAGATACTAGCACGTGTTATACTCCTTGGTTTAACCAAGCAGCCGCTCTTCACTGGCTAGACATTAGAATATCGAGAGTTAAACGTGGATGCTAGTTAAAGGTAATTAGTTCATTGGAGTGACCTGCCATAAGACTTCATATGGTTCGATACATATATATAGATATGTCAATGAAGATCTCATTACAACTCGAGTGCAAGTTTCCTTCGACTTGAGGTATTCAAATCACATTGGTCGTAGAGACTTATATTTTGACATCTTAGTCGATACATCTCCACGAAGATGTGGGTACGGGATGATTGAGTATAAGTCGAAGGTGTTTAGATAACCCACAGAGGATTCATCGCTCCTTGCATAAGGAGACGTATACCCTATGACCACTTGTCAGAATTGTTACTCGAAATCTTTAGCCAAAGCAATACATGTCAAGAATATGGTATTCTTGAACACACATGTCTGAGTAATTTGAATCCACAGGATGAGGAAGTATAACTTGGGCTAGGTGTGACATAATCAGCCTAGTAGGGACTGACACATAGACCATGTCCTGAACCAAGTGAGTATAAGACGAGTGAAAGGAACGAGGCACGACTCACTATAGTTGCTAAAGGGTTCATAAATGGTTCTAGAATCAACTGTTGATTTTTCAATCAATTGAGGATCATGATGTACTATTAGGTGTATCTATTCGTAATTAATAGTTAGTTACGAATGACCAACATAACCGAAAACCTATTGGGTCATACGCACCATGAGTTTATCCGAAGGACTTAAAACGAGCTTAAGAATTAGATTCTCAAATTGAGAGAGAATTGAGTCTGGTTGGACATACGAAGGGCAAATAAGGAAGATATTTTGTCGGAACGAAAGCGCAGATGGGCTACGTCTTTTGAAGGCGCATTTGACCCTCTTTGGTTTAATTATAAACCAAATTGGTTTGGTTTTAATTAAAAGAGGTTTGATTTTGAACCAAGATGATTTGGTTTTGAACCAAAGCTAACGAATAAGGTTGGCTTATTGGGTGTAGGTTTGATCTTGCTTATCAAACCTGGATGGAGGTTATAAAAACCCCTCCATGGGAGAAGAATTAAGGTTCATGGGAATAACCTAAAATTGTTTTAGGTCATCTATTCTTTCCTCTTCCTCTTCCCCTCTCCCCTTGCTTGCCATCGCCCAAACAAAGAGGGGACAACCTCCTTTTTATTGCCGTCGGCGTTTTATTGTCGCCGCCCCGTGCTGCCCCGCCATCCCGACTACGCTGCCACCGCCGGTCAGCTTCCGCCCAAGGACAGCAGTAGCAAACTTGCTGCCGGACTTGCAGTAACTTGCTACTGTGGTGTTGCCGGAGCAACAACACCTTCTTGTCGTAGTGTTGCCGGATAGAATCTCCAGCCCCTTCCGGCCACCAAGCTCCTGTTGCCTGCCAGCAAGTCGCCGGTAGCTATCTCCACAACTGCCGAAGAAGCAATCAAAGGTTGGTTGCTTCTCCTTTCCTCTTGTGTCATCGGGTTGCAATTGCCGCCAGGCACAAGTCGAGTCGAAAACTCTCTCTCGGATCGCCTTGTCTCCGTTCATCGGCTAGTATCGAATACTGAATCAAGACTCGTGGCTTCGTGAAGCCGTCTTGATGATTGCTCGGCGTAGATACAAATAGAGGCGAGACTTCATAGCGTCGTTGGTTGATGCCCTTTCCACTCCACATCATTCGTCAATATAATTTATTTACGTAAATTTTTTATTATGCGATTATGTCTGGCGTGTTGTATCCTACATGCGTGTGATGTGTGTTGTAATAAATTAGATTTATTATTTTGCTTCTGCTGCGCGTTTTGTGAAACGTGTCCAACGCACACATCTGTCAGGCTCCCCTACACGAACCCGAGCATTTCTGAGAGTCAGTCGATCGAATAGCACGTTCAGTCGACCGGATAAAAAGTTTATAAAAGAAATCTCGAGATTCGAGGTTCAGCAATTAATTTCCTCTCAACAATTAGAAGTTGTCTTCGTTCTGTTCGTGCAAACAAGTCCTGTTGACACGTCGAATCTCTCCAACAACCAACGCTGAAGTTCTACATCTTTTTGTTGTCGGTAAACTTTATACTTGCATTTCATTGAGGATAGGTATAGTAAACTTGTTACTATCCTCCATATTTGTAATGAGTTTTCCTCCTCCGAAAAATTTTCGGAAGGAGAAACTTTAGTGGATTGCCCATTCAAGAACAGTCTAAGGGATCGTGGGTCTTGGAGTAGCAGTCGCTAGACTGTGAACCAAATAAGTTCTCTTGCTTTTAATTTTTTCGCTGCATCTCCAAATTGTTTTTGTAAAAGAAGAGCGATATTCACCCCACCCCACCCCTCTATCGCATGATCCAGTCCTATAGAAACTTCTTGCAAGTTGATTGCAAAGAGTACACAAGAGATTTATAATAGAGATGCTAGGTTTTGCAATAAGGCTTAAGAGAAAATAACAATATGACGTTGTCGTAGCTTAGCTATTCAAAAAAATATTTAAATCCTTCTACCTACAACGAATTCTTGACATTATCTTATTATACTAGCAGCCATTAGTCGACTATTTGTCTCCGTCAGTTGACGATTGATCGATAGAGAGTTTCATCCATTCATTCTATTATAGTGTCATTGAATTTGTATCCTATAGTAGCATCAATCGACTACTCTTTCGAATTTCGATCAATTCCTTTAGACCATGACTGTTTCTCATTGGCAATTGCTTCATCTATCCTGCATTAGTTGGCTGCTCATAAGCACCAGTCAATTGTTCAACAAAGATCGTAATTCTCACCAAGCCCTCAACTCTCTCAAGCACAAGTACACTCTGATGCTCATCCTACGATTCATCAGGTGTCCCATACAAACCTTTCTAATTTACGTGGACCCAAGCCATCAAATAACCACAACCTTGGTTGCGCTAAGTCGTATCAATGTGTGTATCCACTGAATCCCTGCACACTCAAATATACATATCAAATCACAAGGTAAGGCCTAATTTAAACCTTTTGCCCAAATATCAAATTTCATAGTCACGCCAACTACTTGGGCAAGAAACTTCTCCTAAATTTTTCACGTCAAAGTTAGATAAGGTAGGTTTAGTTTTAGGCAAACTAGGATGTATGCTTTGTTGGTCATGAATGAATTTATAATCAGCTTCCTTCCAAAGAGGTGATTCAAGCAATGGCATAGCCTCCTTGATAGTGATGAAATTAGATTCAAAGACAACTGGAATGTGTGAAATAATCTTTTGCACAAGTTTGTTCCACTAAAAACATGTAGAAGTTTGTTCAAAAGTAAGAAGCAAAGGTATCCTAGTGATCTTCATTTTCTTATAAACAATGCATGAAGTACTTTATTATCATGTATTTCTTAAAATTAACATCTCTTAGCCTACCATTTTTGATATAGACAGCTCTTACTCAAAGAGAGTTTTGAAGCGATATGAACCAATAATGAAACCATAAGAGGAGCTGCCGAGTCTCAGTGAACTTACCATGTTTGTGCCATGCTGTGGCTGGAAGAAATAAGCGGGAGTTGGCAGCAACAAGCATGCATAGAGGATAATCAAGACCAGAAGAGGAATAATGCAAAGCACCGTGGCATGGCAAGAAACGCCGCCAGAGAGTCCCATGTCACACCCAAGGCTGAGTAGATCATCCACTTCGTCCAGCCAATTTTTCAATGTAGGGCTGTGGGAAACTTGCTTTCTATAAAACTACTTCGTCATTGGAATGTAGGGCAAGTGCAAATATGTTTTCAACTTCATAGATCCGATGCATTTCATCAGTGAGATTTGCGGCAACAGAATATACATTAGGGATCCCCATCCGCTTCTACTGCACGTCACCTGCGTCACTGACGCGACACATACAAAGTATATTGATAAAAACGTAATTTTTAAAACACGGGAATCAAGGGCGGTTCCAGTTCTTCCATGTCCGAGATTATCGTTATTTTGCTGGTTATATTAAGATTAATATAGGAAAAAGATAAATTATGAATAATTATTAATTTAAATAATAATTAAGGAGATAGAAATTTAATTATTAATTAAAATTTGATTTTTAAATTTTATGATCATAATATTTTATATATTAATCAATAACTCAATTGAATTGAAAAAGGACAAAAGGATAGAAGAGACCACCGACTAATTGAATGAATGCCATGAGCTATCTGTGGGAGCGTCGGGTTGTGGTGTTGCCTGCCCTCACATGCCTTCTGCGACAATTGAATGCAATTGAATGAAGATAAGAAAAGGAACGTCTACGACACGTTAAGTCCACCCCGACGGTACGCAATTATGATTTATGCCCTGCGTTGATTCCGCTAGCCACAGGTGAAAGAACCAATGCAAGATTTAGGGGAAAGTAAAAATAAAAAAATAAAATATTTTAAATAAGTATTAATATGGATTGATTTTTAATTACTTCATTGGATAAAATCCTACTAATTATTTATAGTATGAGTAGATTATTATAAATTATTTTTAAAATATGTTTAAAATTATTTGGTCAGATTTAATTAGATAAAAAAATTATTGATATAAGAGCATGATTCATAAATAACAATAGAGACTAATTCAAATATGTTTCATTGTCAATTCTCATTCATCTATGACATAGACCATAGTAAGAAATCACATTCAACGTGCAAACCTAAATCTTTTTAACTAGTATTCTCAATTCTATATGATTATTTGAAATGAGAAAATCAATTTAGTATGGTTCCTTCTTTTGGATAGCCTAGACTAACATATAGGCATAAGATACATTGGAGTATCGCGTCAACGACTACACATATAAGTAGTGGCCACTCTTGCCACTTCGTCCCTCATTCACCTCCAATATTTATGTAGGTGCGACAAAAATAGTTCGGATCACTAGAGAAGAGAGGTGAGTAGCGATCTGTAATTAAATTTCAATTTCTCTTACTAATGACTTAGCAAGGACATATACATTAACAAAATAAATAAAACATAAAAGAACAAGGCTCGATGTTTTACTTGGTTTACAACTCAAGGATTGCTAGTTCAAGAACTATGCAAAGTATCTCCACTATCTTCTCCTCTTCGAAAACATTCCAAAGGTGAAGAAACCTCTTATATAATTGCGCACAAGGGTAAATAAAAGACTAAAATAGAAAGTATTCGAGAGTGTGTTATTTTTTATTCTTCGAGCTTCAAGCTTATTTATAGACTTCATCTCGATCTGATTGTTGTGCTGATGTGGCACATCTCGATCGACTAGAGGACTTTTGGTCGCCCGGAGCTTGCTGACATGGATTCAATCTTTATCATCTTTGACGACGGCTCAATAACGACTCTGGATGACTCAGCGGCCAATCACTACAAAAAAAACAAGGATTTAGGGATAACTTTTTGCGACAAACAATTTTCGTCCCAAAATTACAATAAACTTTGTGACAAAAATTTAATTGTCTTAAATTAACAACGAAATTTACAACGAAATAATTTCATCGCTAATTATCAATAAATAAATATTGGTCGCAAAATTTATTGGAATTTGGCGACGTAATTTAATATTCATCGTAAAATCTGTGACGAATAATTAATTTGTTGTAGATTCTGCAACGAATCCTGAATTCATCGCAGAATTTGGTGATGCAATCTAATATTCGTCACAAAATCTGTGATGAGTAATTAATTCGTCGCAGATTCTGCGAAGAATCATGGATTCATCGCAGATTAGCTATAATTTCAAAAAAAGAAAAAATCTTCGAAAATTCGTTAAATGATCTAGAGAACTCGAAATCACAAGAAATCGGTTCCTATGCGCTCATGTAGTTCGCATGATTATGTCCATCACCTCAAATATTTTTTCTCATTAATTTTTTTTCATAATTAAATTAACTAGATTGAATTTAATTACCTAATAATTTAATTAAAAGAAATATATATAGAGAATGTGTGTCAAAAAATAACTAATAAAAAATTAGTAGGTAAAAAAAATATTTGAGGTGATGGACATGATCATGAGAACAACATGAGCGCATAGGAACCGGTTTCATGCGATTCCGAATTCTCTAGGTCATTCAACAAATTTTCGAACATTTTTTCTTTTTAAAAAAAAGTAGGACTAATCTGTGACGAATTTAGGATTCATCACAGATTAGCCATAATTTTTAAATTTGTTTTTTGAAAATTCATTGAATGACCTAGAGAACTCAGAATCACAAGAAATCGATTCCTATGCGCTCATGTAGTTCCATGATCATGTCCATCACCTCAAATAATTTTTTTTCCATTAATTTTTTTTCATAATTAAATTAACTAGATTGAATTTAATTACCTAATAATTTAATTAAAATAATACTATATATATATATTAAAAAGATATTGATTTAATATATTAGGTCGAATGCATGTTAAAAAATCAATGACCAA
>JBBUKS010027475.1:0-11270 GCA_038050645.1 Hedychium gardnerianum
TTATTCTTAATTGTTAATTTGATCCCCATTCTATTAATTTTATAAAATCCTAGAATAATTTGAAATTATTCCATCTAACAATCAATTAGGAAACCCTAATTTAATCTAATACATACAAGAGCAAACAAAATAGAACCATAAATATTTATTAATCATGATGCTAGCATTTAAACTCATTTATGTTACTACACAATTAAAATTATCCTCTACTTCATCTACAACTATCTAATCCATCCAAAACTCTCCATATGACAAAGTATACATAATTGTATATCTAATAACAACATAGCTCCATAAACTGTCATCCCCACTAAGTTCTTCCCTTTACACTTAGGATATGTTTCAATTCAAACGAAACCTAATTCATCCTTATCAACACCAATCCATACCCACCTTACCTACTATGATAAAACTTCCGTAATTAGCATAAATGAAAGTGACCAGATCTAGAGTCAAACCAACTTCCCTATTGGTGGCCGAATAACATGGTGAAAGAGCTAAACACATCTCAAAATACATCTCCTAACATCAACCAAACTAATTCATCTATATCCCCAATTCATCAAGGTAGTAAATCACATAACACAATTTCAAGCACAACAGAGCTCAAATATTACCTAATAAGCGTTGATCAGCACCAAACTCCAATAGTCAGCTCATGGTCAATTTCCAGAACACAATTTGATCACCTCCATAAGCCTAGATCCGAGACCTACGATCAGTCAAACCTTTAAACAACCGAATCAATTCAAAAGAACCGAACTAGATCAAAGATAAACCTACTCCCAAATCCCAGTCGCCGGCGCCGAGAGACGAGGTGAGCAGAGGGGAAGAAATTGAGCTCAATCGGAGGAAGGGAAACAGTCCTTGTTCTCTCCGATCACCTCTGGTTCCGGATCTGGCCAAAACGGTGGCTGCTCCGACGACCCCCACTCGCCGGTGGCTAGCGCGGCGATGAGAACAAAGGGAAGGAAAGATTCGGGAACAGAGAGGGCTCGTGATCGGAGAAGAGGAAGAAGAGAGGTTCAGTAGTGGTGGCTCACGATCGAGAGGGAGGAGCTCGGCGGTGGGCGATCTCGATCGGCTCGGGGAAGGATGAACAGGGTTGTCGAGTGGAGAGAAATCGAAATATCGAGTGAAGAGAAACTCTACCGTGTTTTCCAATTTATAAATTCGAACTTAGGGTTTGATTACTCCAGCTCAGGTTTTATTTAATTAAGCATCATTCCCTCTTATACTTAATCCAAATAACTTCATATATTCATCAATTAATCCCCGAAAAATTCTATAACACACCAAAAAATTTCCTCCATTTTATTTTATTTTTTTTTAAAAAAAATTAATATAATTTTTCTCGTATTTTACAGTTAAAGCATCGGTGTGATGCAACACCTCGGCACAGAGGCGCTGGAGGCGCCTCGAAAGGCTAGAGGCATCTCGGAAGGCTGGAGGCACCTCAGCGCTGTAGGCGCCTCGGAGTGTTGGGGGCGCCTCAGCGCTGGAGGCGCCTCGGTCGGCTGGGGGCGCCTCGGTTGGCTGGATAAGCGCTGTTGACGTGCAAAGCAACTCGAGGCGCTCTGGAGTGCTTGGAGGCGCCTCAGAGTAGATAAGCAGCGGATGTATCGAATCTGATCAGCCTCAATGGAGGTGCCCCGGAGCGTTGGAGGCGCCCTCAACGGGCTATATTATAGCATCTCGACCAGCAGCTCAGAATAACTTTTTCATACGCTGTTCCGACTTCATACTGCTGCCCTGGAGTTTCAAAACTGCTGTACTACAATCCTACTGCATCGGACTGACACTAGACCTATTTCTCTGTAGCAAAATCATCACCAACACACGAACTCAACCTATATTCAACTTCTATGATTGATAACGTATAATATTTTTTTTAATGTTTCTGTAATTGCACAGGGAAGTGTAGGATTGTTACACTTTCCTCATTTTGTATGTGATTATTTTTTCGGAGGCTTTTCGAAAAGGGATTTTAGTAGATTGCCCAACGATACGATCCAAAGGGTCGTGGGTCTTGGAGTAGGAGTCGGCGAAGGTTCCAAACCAAGTAAAATAAATATGTTCTTTTCTTTTATTGTCTTCCGCTACGTATTTAAATTTTCCGAATGATTTTTAAAATCAAAAAAAGAAAATTTTAAACATATGATTCACCCCTCTCATTGTACTCGATCCTATAACTATAACATTTAATTTATTTATTTTATTTATTTTATTTATTTTTATCAAAAAAAAATTTAGTTCTAATCTCGCACACTACATTAGCTTGTTCATGTGTTTGATGAGTTTTGATGAAAAATTAATTCATAATCCAAACGAAAATAGTTGATGCTCTGTCTGGCAAGTGGTGACTATGACATTTGCACAAAGGATGCAATATAATACTCGATATCCATCTCATGACAATCGATGCCCGGGACAATCGTATGAGGTGGGCTCCCATACAACTAATTGAGTTCGATTCTCTCTCTCAGAATATATCATATGTCTGGAATATTTAAATTACTCGTGATATTGAGTTGTCCATTATGATTCATTTACATTTTTAAAATTTATCTTAATAGATGGAAAAAATTTATGAAATCAGATTGATCATTTTTAGAATTAATCGATTTCAATAATTGGATACTTGAATTACAATATAAGGATTTACGAGTGTGATGCAACGGTGCAGTAGGAGAAATGCGTTCAATAGACTATCAAGTATTCATAATTCAAATCTCAATTATGATATATTAGAAGATTTTTTTTTAATGAGATGAAAAATTTAAGATATTAACTATTAGGTAGAAAATTATCCGTGCTTCCGAATTTATCTGATGGACGAACCAGGGGAGAAGATCACCTGTGTCGAAGATTAGTTGAGCCCAAGGTCCAAATACTTGGATAATAATAAAAAATAGGCTCTTATGAGTGTGATGTAATAGTAAAATACTTAGAGGGAAAATAAAAATATTAGAATTCGAATTCTATTTTAGTGACGATTATATTGAAGATTGACCTCCGAATATACATATAATATTTTGAATTTATCTAATAGATAAATTAAGAAAAGATTATTTTTATTTTCAAAATTAATTGGACAAAGTCTGATATCTACATTATTAAAAAAAAGAATTTGGGTGTTAAATTCCCTACTTAAGGTAGTGTTGGCCTTTGAAAGTTGATCAAACTAGTTGTTCAACCGATTAACTAGGTTACTCCGGTTATGGACCTATGCATGGTCGACCCAAGCACAAGATGTTGACATGAACTAAAACTGAAAATTCAATAAAAAAATAAATTATTATTTAGATCTCAAAAGACTCATAACAAATATAGTTATTGAATCTAATAGAGAATGACAATCCAAAACAAGGTGGCATTAGCATACATTTCTTCAACTTGTTTAATGCTCATCATGCCATCCCTCCACATCATTTGTATTTAATGGTAGCAACCAACTCCGGGTAGGATGTCACGATTGCATCGTTTAACGATTGATAAATTAAATATTTAAAATTTAAAATTTAGTTATGATTAATTATAAGAGATTTTTTTAAATAGATAATAGACTCGAGAATATTAATTATCAAAATAGGCATTCGTATGTATTTTTTTGATTTATTCTGATAGTCAATGAAATTTTTTTATAAAATTATATCGATCACTTAGGATTAATCATACATGAGACTTGAATATCTAATGTCAACTAAAAAAATAAAAATGATAACAACAAATTTCTTATTTGTGTAAACTAAAGAGAAATTTCAAACTTACTCTTGCCTATTTCGAAACAATCAAGACATCCTTCAAAAAAATTTCAATTGTGATGGATCGTGTCGCATAGAATCAGCAGAGTCGAAACCTATTTGGGATCAAAATCAAATTAGTCAGATCGAATTATAAAATCGTATGATCCTATTAAAAAAAATTAAAATTGTATGATACATTATTAATAATTAAAAAAATATCTAAAACAAGATTATTTACATATAAATACATTAAATTTTTTACATATAAATGTAATAATAATACTCAACGATACACTATAATATTATTACATGTATAAATTTAAATTAACTAATAATTTAACTATCATTTTAGCATAATAATACTCAATAATATTTATATTTTCATATTCAAAAATTAAATTTTTATAAAATTTCTAATAATATAATAATAATTATTATTATATTTAATCTCTCAATAAAAAGTACATATAATCATTTATAACGTAAGATCGTACTAATATTGCTTTAATTCTACCGATCATATCATATCTTGATTCCATCACAAAAAATAATTCTACGTGATCCAATAGTGATTTGGTGCCTTCTAATTGTAAGATCACTCGATTTTATGATCCGGATCGTAATTCTGCGAACTATGGGCATGACACAAGTCGATTAGGGCGGGATTCTATGCGATCGTGTTTGTACACCATTGGTTTGAATCATGGCTGCGATACATAAGCCTTTCACTTAGGGAATCGTTGAGTATTTAATTTATAACGATGTCAAATATTTGACGCGTTATCACATTTTGCATCGGTGATCGTGCACCATTGAAAAATCCACGATTGTGCACGTTGTGCCTATAATTAAATAGATTGATCGGGCTTGGACCATGCCTAATTATTTTTTTTTAATATATTTTTTTATTATTATTATTATTTTATAAATGTGCATTCTGAAAAAAGCCTTTTTTTTTTACGTTAAAATGAAATCAAATCAGAAGATGGCACAAAATAAGGGAGGTGGAACCCTCGATGACACCCTCTTCTACTTAGTTAATCATTAGCAAACCTCCATTAAACTAATTGCTAGAAACCTCTATTACTTGCCAAAATTCTATTTTGCCCTTTAGACTTCATGCATCAACCTTTTCAATTAACCATATAAAATTTGATAATTTACATTATACACTCAACTTTTGTAAAATTATACAATTAAACCAACCCCAAAGCTTAACATTTTTTTTAATACCTACAAAGTAATTATGCTATAAATTTTTTAAAAAAAATTGAATACACTTTGATTATATAAAATCTATAAGAGACATTTAAAATAATAAATTGCAGTGCAAATTATTATTATTGTAATTTATCAAAACCTAAAAGCTAAAATGAAAAAAAAAATTAAAGCAAACTCTTAAAAGGACCAAACTGAGAATTTCTCCCCTGTGTTCGTTTCTTGTATGTTGACCCTTTTAGTTTTGCATTTTTGTTTTGTGCCCTTTTTTCTCCTCTGCTCCTCTTCATTGCCAGCCAATTTCTTCCTCTTCCTCTTCCTCTTCAGTTTCTCTTCCAGCCATCTCAAGCTCCGATCTTGCTCGCCGTGATGCCGCCGAGAGCCTACGTCTTGATCTTCGTCTGCTGGGCACTGCTCACCGTGATCACCCCAACTCTCATCTCCTGGTCTGCATCAGCAAAGCCAAATCTCGTCGCCACCGGTGAGTTTTCCTCCCCCCCTTCTTCGATCATCTGATAAAAGATCCGATCTTTCCACTCCAATCCACTAAAGCTGTCTCCTTTTTAAGAAAATCTGAATCGCTGCTAGTTCCCACAGATCCAGGTGAGACATTGCTGGAGATGAAGCTCAACAGGAGAATGATGGACTCTTTAGATATTCTCCAGCTCAAGAACTCCACTGCCAAAAGGAGACACCGAGGAGCTTCTCCGGCGCCGGCGCCGGCCCCGGCTCCTATGACCATAAAGTTGAAATCTTGAACACTTTTTTGTTCGACTTTTCTTTAGGCAATAGGTACATTATACAGCTGATTTGCGTATCTGTAAGAGGTAAAAGAGGATCAAATTTCTTGTAAAGATCTGCATCGATCTCTTCCAGATCTATTTCTTGAGCAATGCCAATGATTGGAGCTCCAGCATCTTCAAAAAGCTTCCAGCTTTTTTGGCTTTTCTTCAAGCTCCAGCCAAACTGCTGACAGCTACTGTATCAGTTTTCTTGTCTTCGTCATTGAAATCTTGTTTGAAACCTTGATGAACACCAAGTTCTAGTTTGATCACAGGCTTTGATGGATGATTACATGTGTTTCCCTTTTAGAACCAATGAACTGATTCTGAAACCCTCGAGCATGGAGTGACTGTATTCAAAGCATATTGATCCCTACCATGATGAACATGTGAAGCTTTTCAGCTTTTTGTAAGAATTGATACCCTACCCTACCTTTGTTAGATTCCTCAAACAAAGAACCCTAACTAGGGTTTCTGATGTTTGAGCTGCAATGGGCTAAACACAAACTAATATGGATATTCTATGACAATAGAGCTGTTTGATTGGGCTGACCGACCTACTCGACTCATCCAATCTACCCACACCTAGCCGAACTATCCGATAGTTCAAACTGACTGGCCGAGTTGATGTTACTTCCCCTTCACTTCGTCGTATCTTTAGTGTCTAAGTAAGAAGACTTCTTTCAGAATTGTGGTTTAGTAACTTGAAATGTTTAAACTCTTTAAGCCAAAGGGCATTTCATAGCTTCAAAGTGTTACTGATCAAAGAGATCAGTAGTAAAAATGCCTCCTTTGGGGAGTTTTCCTGGAGGATTTCTTGTGCTGTTCCTGTCAATGAAACTTGCTGCTGTGTATCGAATTATCGACGGTAGAGGGGCGACGGCCATGGCTCCTCTGGTGGTGCAGACGAATCCTGAGCTGATGGTGGACCGATCATTCGACATGTTCATGGTTTCCTCAGATGTAGAAACATTCCATTTGTTCAAGTCACTCAACATCCCTGAGACAATTGGAGCAATCAATCATTTGTTCTTTTCTCCTTTCTCTAGCAATTCACTAAAGGAGATGGTTTAGGGTTTAGGATGCTTGATTAATCTACTGAACGCTTACCCTCAACTCCATTTAAATCAACACCTGAAGTTGCACCAAAACCACCTTCAAAAGGGCCTTCCCTACCTATATCAACCTCACTATCACCTTCTCCTTTTCTTGCACAAGAGTAACAACCTTCTCCTCCGGCAAAACTTTCTCCGGTCTCAAGCCGGCCAATTCCGCGATACAAATATCCAATGCCAATGCCTAAAACATCTACAACTCAACTGTCACTAGAAGATGAACAAAAGGTGCCATCTCGAAAGGCTTCACCAAAGGCATCACCTTCAAGGAGGAGAACTGATGAAGTGCCTCAATGGCCTAGTCCTCTGAGTAAAGCCTCTCCGATTGCAAACTCATCTCCCGGAGGATCAAGAAGAGAAGATCTAGCTACAACAACTGAAATATCACCAAATTCAGTAATGGATGTTGAGAAAAAAGAAGGCACAAAGGCCTCCACACCTACACAAGTCGATAGCAGAAATGAAAGTGATGAACAACATGTTAATCGAGAAGATCTCGAGGTTACCAAAGAGGAAATGACAACTGAAACAAGTAAAGAGGGACAAACAATAGAGGACCCCAAAATTCCACAATCTGAGAGCAAGGAAGAAAACAAGTTGGTCCAAAGGCTAAACATCGAGACCGAACTTGGAATACACATCATCACGCTTGCCGGCGAAATTGTGGTGCATCCATGCACATAGTACACAAGGCACTTGATAAGGCAGGTATCGAAGAACATCCGAGTGCAGAAAGCAAGGAAGCTCCCTCAATCAGCACAAGAGTCAATAGCAATGTTCAGAGCATCAACAACTCCTTGATTCATCAGAGTTCTTGCAGCCAAGAAGATCCTGGAGTTCACTTGATCATTTATAGTAAACCAGCTAAATCTGTTGATTCAAAGGATGAAATGAGACCAATCCAATCGACACCGGGTGCATTTCGTACAACTCCAGCTCAAACTCTCACCAATCAGCCTAATATCAAGAAGGGGGCATCTAAATAGTGTGTATGAATGTTCATGCTTGCACTTTGATTTGTAGAAGTGTAGTAATTTGCACACTTTGAATCACAAAATTGTTAGTTGAATTTAATCTTCTTTTGATGGCCAACAAGTAATTTGCTGACATGCGAATTCATGCCATTAAGAATCCAAATTCATTAAGTGGTCAAATTATTGTTATAGCGAGTTTGAGTTAATGAATGTGGGTTTAGATGTGTAGAATCTTTCAGTCTACTCTGTTATTATTGATGGGTTGACAACGAAACGACTCTATCATATATATATAGGATTTGGTCCCCGTGAAAATTCTCACCATTCTCTTTGCTCCCCATTGGTGAAGAGATTTCAGAACTGTCACCCTAATTTCTACGGAAGACCAATCCCCTTGCTCTCCTTCTTCTGTAGGGATCGCTAGATCAAGAGTATTACACGAAGAACAATGATAATTTCCTTGCATTCAATTTTTATAAATTTCAATTTATGTATTTATTTTATGTCATATTCTAAGATGAAACTACATCTTTGTTTTGTATTTTCTATATTTAAGTTCTTATATGCTTTTAAAATTTATACGTCTTAGGATTTGTAAGATCTAACCGTTACAACTTAAAAGCAACATTTAATCAAATTTAATGTACATAAAGTAATATTATATTAAAATATCCTTTTTTTACTTTATTAAAATTACTTTAATATAATTTAATTTAAAAATCATTTGAATTTATAACAATTTAAGGAATATATAGAAGATCGAAATTGAACGTTCTATGATTTAGAGGAGGAGGTACATGAGCATTTGTTCTTTAGACACTGACTTATTGTGGATTTATAGAGAATGATTCGACGATGGCTATATATGCAGGAGATGTACAAAATGATTACCTATATACATGCACTTGTATATTCCGAGTCTTCAAGCAATAATATAGAGGAATTAAGAATATAACGAAGGTTAGACAACTTATCATGTCATCCATGATATATTATGTATGATAAGCAAGGAAACACAGTATATTTAAATATAATCATTTTGATGTAGATCATATTTTCAAAAGAGTACAAGTGAATGTATATAGGTCATTGGACATCTACTCATATATGATACCTTATTAGACATAAATAAGTAAGATCAATATTGCACACCTTATTTTATTATATATAATATTTATTGTTCAGGTACGGAGACTCCATGAAAAAGCTAAGAACTGCTGACTGGACGACCGCAAGACAGGGTGATTTGACTGGTCGTCGGGGCTTGACTCTGATCGGGGGCACTGCCGGTTTACCGTTCCAAATGTCCGGTCGGATATCTGTACAAAACAGAGAGAGACGGAGGGTTAGCAGAGAGCTCCAAGCGAAGAGCCTGGGGATCCCGCTCCAACGCTCAAGTTAAGTCAGATAGCCCGGACGTATGGTAACTGTATACACGAGAGCAAGGTGTAGAAAAACCTCCTCTCTGTAGTGGCGTCGGGTCATTTATATATCCTTCAGGAGCACGTACGACCAGCATTTAATGACGTGTGCTTCGGAGGCATGATCGAGCATGTTCTGGCCTGAAAGTACCGTCGTTCCCAGAATTCCCGGGAAGTGCCTGAGGTACCGTTGGGGGTGTTCTAGCCGTACGGGCCTTGTACAAACGAGGGGTGTCGTGGTCGTACAAGAGAGGGGTACCGTGGCCGTACGGGCGGTGCCGGAGTTATCTTTTATAGTTACGCGGGAGACCGGGATCCATGATGAGGCTGTTCTTATGCCTGACCTGGGAAAAGTCCACAGAGATCCTCCGGTCGATGGAATAAGACATATACCTGACCGGGGTTCTTGGGGGAGCCCGGTCGGTGAGGAGAGACCATTCGTACGACCGGAGTGCGCGAGGCGCGACCCCAACCGGGGCTTCCAACGAGAACCCGGTCAGTGAAGGGTCGGGGTTGCTGGAGGTAGGTCCGATCGGGAATGCAGGAGGTAGACCCCGATCGGTTAGGTTAACGTTTCCCGTGAGCGGGGCTCTGCCTATCCGATCGGGGATTTAGGAGTAGACCCCGATCGATGATGCTTACGTTTCCTGACCTTGACTTGCCTATCCGATCGGGAATTTAAAGGGTAGACCCCGATCGGGGATGCTTACGTTTCTCGAGTGAGGCTCTGCCTGTCCGATCGGGGATTTAAGAGGTAGACCCCGATCGATTATGTTACCGTGTCCACGTGGGCGTTGACCTTGACCTTGACCTTGACTTGATCAGGTGTCACGTGGCACCAATCAATGGTGTTTAGGGGGCCCAAGCCTAACCACCCGTATCTCCAGTCCTGCCTTCAAGTCTGGTCGAAGGAGGCATGTCCGACTGACCGAACAAGTGTGTGTCCAACGCTTTAATCCGATCGGTGAGCGAACACCCCTCTGACCGGAAAATGGTATGAGTCTCGGGAATTGAGCCCCATAAATGCTCTTTAAAGCAAAGTGCTTAACGTCGTGTTGACCGCCAGGCTGACCGATGGTCGTTCGACACGTGGCCCACGTCAATCGTCGTGATTGTTGCGATTCCGGCGATCCGCGTGCTCCCTGATCCAACGGTTCTTACGTGCCGGCGGTATGTCGGTGCATGTTGATCCAATGGTCGAAAGTTCGGGGCCGCTGCTATATAAGGCCTTCGCCGGAGAAGATTTTCGTTATTCGCTTTTGTCTTAGCCTCTTGTTTTAGCGTCCGAGCTCTTGATTTAGCGTCCGAGCATTCTGACCGGATTTCGTGTTCACCGATCCAGTAAGTCTCCCTGTTCGGCGTAAGACTTTTAGGTTTCTTAGGATTCCGTAGGTCGGATATATATTTTATAAGTTATGGCAGAGGCATCCACCTCCGGTCCGTTGTATAGCTCTATGAGGTTAACCTTTACAACTTCTGACCTAGAGGAGGTTAGGATTCAGTGCGGGACTCCGCTCGGCTATAAGTTGACGATCCCGCGCCCCGACCAGAGAGCCCACCGCCTCCCGACCGAGAGCTTGACCTTCTTCTTAGGCCAGGTCCAAGCCGGTCTGCGTTTTCTCCTTTCCCCCTTTTTTGAGTCCGTAGCCCAATATTTTGACATCCCCCGAACCAAATAGCCTCGAACGGCTATCGTCAGCTATGTGGGTCGTATATAGTATTTAGGGTATACGACATCCCCCTAGAGGGTCGTTCTTTCCATTTTTTCTTTTATCCCAAGATGGGGGAAGAGGGTGTTGGTGCAGTTTGCACTAAAAGTCTAACCCTAAGATTTTGATATATGACAACAGGTTAAAGTTAAAGTGTTACTATTTAACAAGTTGAGCTAAGTGTGCAGGGTTGACTGACTTGACGGATCTAGAGGGCCAGACACCAGACAGAAGTCCAGATGTGCGATTCTGGCAGGAAGTCCAGCTGGGTCAGAGAGGACCAGACAGTTGGCGGGAAGTCCAGT
>JBBUKS010027495.1:0-11270 GCA_038050645.1 Hedychium gardnerianum
TATGACCGTGACCCCTGTGCGCACTCCATACAATCACTATACTCCAGTGAAACGAGTGGACAGGATGAACAAAGTAGTTATCAAGCTACATCATAGAGATCCCTGTCGACTACACTACACGACCACTACTCCTGAGTGGTTGAGTATGATAATATGAATGTATGATATGATGTCAGGGCATGTGATAAGGCATACAAGAATATGACAATTTTATCACAAAGAATATACCTAGATTTGCTATCTAAGTTCAATAACTAATCACCATGCTAAAAGAGACTTAAGTTGGCCTCATCTCCCTAGAAAATGCTAAAAATTCCAACTTGACATTTCTTTGAATTCTAACCTATTTGTGCAACTTTGATTAAGCCCAAACCTTCAAATTCCATTTGGCACACTATTAAACCTTCAAGAGTAAAGTCAAACATCTCATTTTCAAGAAATCACAATATCTTGAAAATGTCCTAAAATGTCAACTTCACTATGGTTAGATTAACTACCCTTCCAATTAGAGTTGACACACTCTAAACCCGTCTAGGGTGTAGAGAACACACTATTAGGAATCCAAAACCTATTGATGCTCTTTGGGTGTACTACTCACTAGGGATAACTTCCCTAGATACCTTCTTAATGACTTTCCTAGGCTTTTTAGAAGTCTTAGTCATCCTAATCTCCTCAAGGTCAACTCTAGGGATAACTTCCCTTGTAACCTTGGCTTGACTCCTAGACCTAGAATTAGTTTCATAGCTATATGAAACTCTATGATAGGAAGTCATGCTTTCCTTGGACTTAGGTTTGTATCTCAAATCCTTCTTGCCCTTAGATGACTCTTGCATTCTTAAACCTAGGTTTTACTTTTTGGACCCTTTGACATTATTTATCATTTTTTCTAGGGTCTTTTCTAATTTATCAAGTCTTAATTTTCTATTTCTAAGTCATTAATACTTGAATTTTCATGATTGCCTTGGATTTTCTTCTTCTTAGACATATTTCTAAATTGCTTAGGATTTTTGCCTAAACTATTATCTACCTTCCTATCCTTAGGTAGGGTTGTTCTAGTATAAAATGATTTATAATTCTCCTTAGAATTATCATGTTTTCTATTTTCATGATAAATAACATTAAAATGATAACGTTTAGGTCTAACATGCTTTTTATCATGACATAAAGGAATTGCATTATTAAATGATACCTTGAGTTTGCTCTTAGGAGCTCCCCTTGATTTGACCTTTTTTCCTTGTTCTTGTTTTGGTGCTTCCCCTTTGGACATTGACTCTGATAATGCCCCTTTTGGTTGCATGTGAAGCACAAAATGTGCTCCTTGCCCTTATCAAGGATCTGACCTCTTTAAGCTTTTCCTTCATCTTGGGCGCTACTTTGACCTTCTTCTTAATCAATCTTGGACACTTGCTCTTATAGTATCATTTTTCTCTACACTCAAAGAAAATTATATGATATATATTTTTAAAAATGAAAATAGTTATACCTTCATAATTTGTGTTCCCCTGACTTGTGGAGGTGGAACACACTTCCTCGTTGGCTTTGGATGTTGAAGTTTCTTCTTGTTTCAATGCCAATAACCTATGCTCCCCCTCAATTCTTGAGGTGGATGTCTCTTCACTATCCTTCTTGGATGTTGAACACCTCTCAACTTCCGAATCCTCTTGTTCTTGATCCAAAGAGTCTCTCTCTTTGGATTTTTCTTCCCTTTGCATTGACGTTGAGGAGGAGTCTTCATGGAGCTTGGTCAGTTTACTCCATAACTCTTTAGCATCTTGGTAAGTTCTATCTTCCACAAGATATCATTAGGTAAAATATTTAACAATAATTTTGTTACCTTTTCGTGAGCCTCGGATCTTTGAACTTTCTCCTTTGACCATTTCTTCTTCTTGAGAATTTTTTCTTGGCCATCTCTTGGAGCTTCAAACCCTTCAATTAGAGCAAACCATTGCTCTATGTCCATCATTAAGAAATTCTTCATTCTTAATTTCCAAAGATTGAAGCTTCCCATTTGGAATGATGGAGGCTTTCAAATGTCATATCCGAATCCATCTCGGAATTCCATTTTGGAGTTGAGCTCTTTTGAAGATTAGTCCTTTGACTTGTTGACTTTTAGGGCTTCAAATCTTCTTCTTCATCATCTTCCTCTAGCTCTTTGCTCCTTCCGGTGATTAGTCCGATGAAGAGAGGCCTCGCTCTGATACCACTAGTTAGGACATGTAGAGAGTTAGAGGGGAGGGGGGGGGGTGAATAACTTCGTTCACTTCTTTCTTTGTCATTGAAGGTGCAGTGAAAATCTTCTTCAACTTCAAAATGCTAACACTTGAATTTTACTTGGTCTCCACCTCCTTGAGGTGACTAATCCAAGGGTCCACTCCTTACTCACAACATCCACTATGAAAACCTCCTTCTCAGAAACTTTTTGGAGGCAATTTTTTTTTGTACAAGTTCAAGCACAAGAATACAACAAGAAACTCAATGTACACAAGCAAATACAATTTAAAATGATTTTACAATGAATGGTCTTGCTTGCTTGATCTTTTGTTGATAGGAAATGCCTCTTGGTGGTTGAAAATACAGTAACACTTTTCTCTCCAACTTGCAAGAACTATGTTAGCTTTCCGTGCTTCAAACCTTCGTGAAAATGCCCTTCCTAGGGCTGACTTAGGGTTCCTAATCAATTGGCCTTACCTCCAATCAATTACCACGTCAGATCGATCATTTAAAACCTACAGAATGACTCTTTTCGCATGTCTAATCAATTGGCGAGTCATACTAATCGATTATCAAATTCATTCTGAAGCTTCTATTCATGAGAGAGAAAGTATCCTAATCATTGCCTAATCGATTCCTGCACTTTCTGTTCTCTCATGAAAAAGGTGTCAATCAATTAGCCCAATCGATTGATTTTTCTTTAATCAATTTGCCAATCGATTTGGGAGCCTTCTGTTTTCGCAAAGAAAACCTCCCAATCGATTGGAAGTGCCTTAATCGATTGCCCAATTGATTCCAACACCTCCTGTGTACTTACAAAAAATTAACCTTCCAATCAATTAGAACATGCCGTAATCGATTAGTAATGCCCTTAATTGATTGCCCAATCGATTCCAGTACCTACTGTGCACTTCATGAAGAATCAACCTCCCAATCGATTATGACATATCCTAATTAATTGGTGACATCCTTAATCAATTGCCCAATCAATTCCGACTCCTTTTGTTCTCTCACGATACACCTTCAATCGAGTACCCTAATTGATTGCTTTGGGTCAATCAATTACCCTAATAAATTGCCCAACCCAAATCTCCCAATTTGAGTTTAGGTTTCCTTTGCTCAACCCAAAAGTCATCTGTGACTCATTTGAACTTTTCGGTACCCAATATCTGGTCAACCTTGACCTGCCCGGGCTTTCTCACCAAGTGTCTGGTTAACCTTTGACCCACTTGGACTTTCTGTCTTATGTCAAGTGTTCAACTCCCAACTGACATACCTTAGACTTAGCATAGTTTTCAACTAGGTTTTTCTAGTTTTCAATTAGGTTTGCCTAGTTCCCAACTAGGTCTTCTAATATCTAGTCCTACTAGGTCTTCCTTTTGCCTAATATCACTAGATCTTCCACTGTCTATCCCCGCTAGGACTTCCATTGTCTATTTTCCAACTAGGTCTTTCACCGCCTAGCCTCGCTAGGGCTTTTAGTGTCTAGTTATCAACTAGGTCTTCCATTGCGTAGCCCGGCTAGGACTTTTCATTTGCTTAACCTCTAGTTAAGTCTTCCACTGTCTAGTTCCACTAGGTCTATCCTCTTGCCTAACCTTAGTTAAGATTTTTCTTTATCAAGTGTCTGGTCGTCCCTTGACCTACTTTACTTCTCTCTCATATATTGTCAAATATTGAAACTTAAGCTTGAGCCAACCCAAGCTTAGTTAACTTGGTCAACCTTGACCCGAGGATGATTGCACCAACACATTCCATCATGGTGCATGGTCTAGCTATGTCCCCTAACACGGTTGTGCACCACCTACAGAGTAAGATAAGTGAATGGAGCAACAACATGACTTCTAGAGTGAAACACGGGTAGGCCATGCTAGGGGGCACAACCGTGCGTTTCTCTATCTCGCCAAGGAGAAATCTAACAGTCGGCACGGCCAGGCCATGCTTCCCAACACGACCATGGTCTGGTTCCCCCACCTCTTTTTAATAAAAATTTGTATTTTAAGAAAGTGCCCCTAACTCTTTAGGAAAGTTTGTTAATTCTTGATATCTTACAGACTATAAAAGGACCAAGGGGGCATCTATTTGAGCCATTTGGGATCAGAGGATCCTCCCCTTCCCTATTAAGGGTTTCCTCGTGATAAGGAACCCTAGAATAGAGTCGTTTCCAAGGAGCCGAAAGGATTCTGTCCATCAGAGAGTTTGGAGATCTTTCAAAGACGTCTACGCACACCACGACAAAGCCTTCTCTCTTTTCTCTTCGATTTGAGTTATAGAATGTTATTCTTCATGTCTTTGTGTTGTATCCATCTCCATGGAGCAATTTTCCTAATTCTAGGATTAGGGAGTAGCTCGATGCATTGTTAACACTTGTTTTATCAATTTATCTTTTTTTTTATCGCATGATGTGTTTGATTCATGATCCGGCTTTCATATGCATACATGACTATGGTGCTAGCGTTTGTTTTTATATCACAAAGATGTAGGAAAGGACCGAGAGGTAAACCTAATTCTCTGACCTATAAAGTCGAGACTTGAAGATTTCTTCACAAAGTAGTCCAAAATCTCTCAAGGGCACCATTGACTATAACAAAGTTTGATGGGTCTACCTTGATTCAATGTCACAAAGTAAGGGATAACACCTAGAGGACCATGGGGCACCGTGACAGGAACCTCCTTGAGAAAACAGTCTATTTAGTAAGGTTACCCCGAAAGTAGGCGCCGCATTTGGGTAGATAACCTGATATTGTCTGAGAGGAAGTATCGGGTACCTCAGGATAGACCACCTTCATGCATGTCAATATAAAGGTAAAAGAGTAATTACATTTAGGGTGCCAACTTTATCGTGGTGAAATCGAAGTTCTAGAATTGCTTCCCAAAATTGGTTTTCCCCACAACTTTTCATTTACTTTCTTAGTTTGTTTTCTTACACATGATTCTCTCGATTTTGATTCATTTAGATAACTTGTTTCGCATTTTGACTAGTATTTAATAATTCCAATGGATGATATTTTTATTACTTGAGGATATTGTGCGCTTGTCGTACGAGCACATCAGTAAACTCATATATCGTACATCTAGTAAACTCGGCATTTTATTCGCTGTGGGTATGTGTGCAAGATATCAATCTTGTGCCAAGGAGTCACACTTATGTGCAATAAAACGAATACTATGATACTTAAAGGGAACCCAAAAAGTAGGATTATGATATCCTAGTACTGAAACCTTTGACCTATGGGATACTCTGATTTTGATTATGCTAGATGAAAATTAGATTGAAAAAGTACAAGTGGAGGATGTTAATTTCTTGGGTCATCCTTAGCTAGTTGGTCAAGTCAAAAGCAACACTGTGTAGCGCTCTCCACAACCAAAGTTGAATATATTACTATGGGAGAGTGTGTATCACAATTGTTATGGATGACTCATACTTTAGAGGACTATGGATTCATCTACAAAAATATACAAGTCCTATGTGATAATGTGAGTACCATAAACTTGACCAAAAAAAAAATAGTCCATCATTCTAGGACAAAACACATAGAGGTCAAAAATCATTTCATTAGACATCATATCGCTAGAGAAGATATTATACTCAATTATGTTGAGTCCAAAGCTAACCTTGTTGATATTTTCACAAAACCACTCTCAGAATCTAAATTTAGTCATTTACCCTGAGAGTTGGGAATGTGTGCAGGATAAACTTGTTTCCATGAAAACTTCAAAGATTCAAATCCATTAAAACTGATTTTACCTTTTTGTTATATCTCACAAAAACATAAGTCTTACCATGAATGTGTATTGATATGCTTAGATGAGTGTGAGATGTTATGGACAATTATCTTATTCACAATATTTGTTATGACACATTACTTTAGGCAAGAAATTGAAATCCATTCATGAATAATTGATTTGACTAATCATGGGAAAGATCAATACGTAATTCATGTGTATTTAGTTCAAAGATAATGATTGAACATTTCTAAGAAAGAAAAATACAAAAACCATTCACACACATTAGGAATCACACATTAGTCCATGTAAAATGCTTCATGTGTGTGTAAGCACGACATCCACGCGATATGACACAAATTAGAGTTTATAAAGGTTTTTCAATAGTAAAAATCATTAGTGACAGTTACCAATCAACTGTTGGATCTAGAAATTGATACAAAATGGCTTGGAATCGATTGGGCAGTCGAGTTCGTTTGGCCTGAAGGGGTATCACAGGTGTGTCAGTTGATTTCTAAATCCTAGCAATCGATTGGTAGTGTTGTTCTCAAGCACATAATGATTCTGATTCGATCGTGCAGTTCGACTGCACCCCACCAGTCAATTGCTAGACCATAGCAATCGATTTTTGTGGTACAAAATGATTATAATTTAACCACATAGTTTGATTGCACACCCACCAATAGATTGCTAAACTGTAGCAATCGACTACTATTATTGTTTCCATACACAAAACGGTTCTGACTCAACCGCATGGTTCGACTGAGCCCCAACAATTGATTGTTGGGTCTCATCGATTGACTACCAGGAATGATTTTATAATTTGTGCCCTAGCAATCGATTCGTCAAAACCCGATTTCCTCTCCTTTTTTCCTCCACCGCGTTTGCCGCCTCTCTTCTCCGATGCTCTCTCCAGCAAACCTACTTCCCAGCAAGCCCTAGATTCTTTTCCATTAGGTTCCATGGTTGAGTATTCATGTTCCTGACCTCCAGTAGTATCTCTAGTGGATGTTCCACCTTTCATTCTTACATGGAAATAGAGTTAGGGTTCAGGCAACTGTCCCTTCTTCGGTGATCTTTGGCTCCTTCTTGCTTCTTCCAAAGCCACACTGGCCATAGTTCATCAAATGACACCAAAGTAATCCCTAAAGATGATCTCTATTATTGACACTATTAATTTCCTTCTTCTTCCACTAATCAATTGTTGTTTGATTTGCTTTCATGCATCATTTGACATTTACATGGTTGATTGTTGGTGCATTATCTTTCATGGCATGTTTAGGCAAAAATGGAAGCAACTTGAGTCCGGAGAAGGCTCCTCTAGACAACAATAAGTAACTAAATCTTGGCTCCCTGATGCATATTGTAAAAAATTCTTTCAAAATAGCAAATTTCAACTTGTTCTAGCACAATTGCTGGACGAAAAGTTCTTTTATGATTATTGTCCTGATATTAGAGTCGATTGTCTATTGTGAATGTGATATCAATGTCGACCTAGTTTCTGAATTTTATAATAATCTCCGACCATGTGGTGATGGTCTCCTATTTAGGACATGCGTCGCTCGATGCAACTTAAACTTCACTCTTGTCATTTTTCATGATTTCTTAAACTATCGCTCATCTTAGAGTGACTTTGTATTTTATCCATTATTGATCGAACCTCTGCCTGCACCTTTCTAGGATATCACGTAGACTTCCATTCATGAGAATTTCTTCTAGAAACCTTGTCGTGATGGACACAACATATTTCCAGAGACTGCATTAGTTGCTCATGACAATGTCCTTTATAAGTTCATTGCCAATTGCATCTTGCCGATCGTGACCCATGAATTGGCCATGATCCGGCCTCCATAGTTCTTCCTCTTGTATGCATTTCATCATAATCTCAATATCAATATGGTGGTGAAAATGTTTTATTTCATAATTCATTTCACAAAGCCAAATCAGGAAAAGGTTCACGTGCCATTTAGAAATCTCATCACCTCATGACTCACTATTGTGGGAATCAATGTCACTCATGGTGCTACGCGACCCATGATGTCGAAATATGATAGGATCACAATGAGAACTTTCTCCTTAGCGGGGATGAAACAAGAGGGCTACTCCATGGCGTGGGAGGACTGCAATCAAGTTAGTGAGGCAATCCGACTTGGACATGCTGAGGACAGGGTTTCGTTGCTTAGGGATGCGATGAAATTGGATATCTTTGATTGCATGGTTCTCCTAGAGGCCCAGTATCATGAGCTTGAGGAGACAATGGACACTCGGTTCGAGATGTTGAGTTTAGAATAGCAGGACTTTAGGTCATCGTTTGAGCTTCAGATGTATCATCTCCACACCCACTATCAGCTACTTTCTGATCGACAACTTGAGATGTATGACTCTTACGATCCATAGCACCAAGGCAATCACATCCACCTCCTCCATCTTCTTCTGGTGGCGGTGTTCGTGACAATGCCAGCATTGATGCTGGCGCTATGGATGTTAGTGATGGCGATGATGGTGAGGATGATGACAATTGGTAGCTGGTACTAGACGATCACGCATGTTGGTTTCCTTGTTTTGTTTTGCGCTACTTGTTGTATGAGTCATCTTGTATATTATGTTCTTAGTTCACCATTTGTTGATAGATGTTGTGAACTTCTATGAAGTTTGTATTTCTTATGCTGATTAGAATGTTTCAAAACTATGTATTGAGTGTTAAATGTTTCATCTAATGATGCTTACACTTTGATATTCCTTGAGTCGATGCTTATTTAAGTTTGAATGTTGTTATGATTCATGTTCTAGTGTTGTTGTGAGTTATTATTGTCCTTCTTTGCAATTATGCATGGTTATAGGAGGAGTTTCTTGCTGACACACACACACACACACACACATATATATATATATATATTTGCAAAGGGGGAGAAGTATGTGTTTAAGTTTGTTTATGTGATTATTCTGACGTTTCGATGTTTGACGAGTTTTTAAGTTTAGGTATAAATTTGGATCTCACTTGTGTGATAAGTGTGCAAGAAAATTCCAAAGAGGTCGAGGGTCGGATGAATGGATGCAAGACATGGAAGCCCAAGGAGGCCCAGGAATGGATCCTTAGCAGAAGGAAAGCCCAAGAAGATCACGAGATATGATGCAAGGATGGATGAAGACTCGGAGACAAGGAAGCTCCAAGCATGAAAGTCTAAGGAACAAAAGGTTCATCTATCATGAGGTACTCGTGGGATGATGATAGTGAAGTCAAGCGTATTCTGACCATTATTATGGCTAAAAATTATGTATCAGTCGATTGGTAGGGTCTAGCAATCAACTGATACATTGTAGATAAAAAGGGGGGTTTAGTGTGCAAACCCCCAAATAGGGTTTATCAATCGATTGCAGGATTCCAACAGTTCAACTGATGGGCTAAACCCTAAATGGGGAAAGGGTATAGCACAACAATTGATTATTGTGGTGTAATAATCGATTGCTGAGCCAAACCCCGAATTCAGGATTTGCACAATAACCCTAACAATTGATTGTTGTGTTGCATCAGTCGATTAGTTAATCACTTTGACCCAACTCAACTGGTCAGTTCAACTGCTAGCTAGCAGTCGATTGTTATTATATAGCAATCAACTGGTACACCATTTAGAGTGATCAGAATGCTCTCAACCCAACCGATTAGTCTGACTGATGGCTAGCATTCGATTGCTAGGATTTAGCAATCATCTGGTAGCTTAATTTGAGCTAATAGAACACTTTCAATACAATCAATCAGTTCGACCGAAGGCTACCAGTTGACCGGCGATATCTAGTAATAGACTGGTATTCAATAAAAAGGATGATATCAATCGTTGATCTGGAGTCAGTGACCATTCAACGATCACGTCAATGGTCAAACCTCTATAGCAGTCGATTGTGTTGGATCGAAATAGACTAGAGGAGGGGGGGGGGGATGAATCTCATTTGTTTAAAAAATTCTTCTCTTTTCTAAAATCGAATCAAATTAAAGTAGCATCGGAATAATAAAAGACAAACACACAAAAAATACGATCGTTGTTTACTTGGTTCGTAGTCGAGCGACTACTATTCCAAGGCCCGTGATCCTTGACTGCTTCTAAGTGGGCAATCCAATAAAGTTTTTCTCTTCGAAAACTTTCGGAAAAGAAGCAAACTCGTACAAGTATGAGGTGTATAGTAACAACCTACTATCATCTTTAAAAGTAAATGCAAGTACAATAAAAGATTATACCGACAATGAAGATTATAAGATTAGGCGTAGGTTGTCGGTGTGCTTCTCAACATAGTAATGGCAAAGCTTGTACGAACAGAAATAGAGCAACAGAGAAGATTGGACTAGAGAATTGATGATGAGCCTTGGACCCCGAGACTTCTTTTATAGGTCATATTCAGTCGACTGATAAGGATCAATCGACTGAACCAACTATCTATCGACTAATCTCCGCTTCCTTCCTTGTTTGCTTCAATCTGATCTGTCAATCCCCAAATCACATTTTTATCGATCGACTGAGCCTTTTTCCATCGACTGAACCCCTAGGATTTTCTTTCCTATGTGATCCAATATGATCGTCTGAACTTTCCAACTTTGACCGGTCGACTAATCCTCCTGATCAATCAATGGAACCCAAAGGTTTCCTTTTCTACGTGATCCGATCTAATCACTTGAACTTTCCAACTTTGATGGGTCGACTGATTCTCTTGATTAGTCGACTAAACCCAAAGGTTTCTTTCTTTGTTGGATTCAAATCTCACTGTGACCTAAATCAATTAACTAAACCCTTTATTCTGATCAGTCAACTGTGTTAGAACTAGTATGAGCTAGAGGGGGGAGTTGAATAACTCGCTTCGCTTCTTGAGCTTGATTGGGTAGCAGAAAACTTTAAAACGAAGCTCCACAATGCTAATACTTGGATTTACTTGGTCTCCACCTCCTTGAGGTGACTAATCCAAGGATCTGACTCTTTCTCATAGCTTTACTATGAAAAACCTCCTTCTCGGAAACTTTCTGGATAATCTCAAACACACAAGAACAAATAAGAAAACAAGAGCACAAATGTAAATACAATTGAAAACGACTTTATAATGATGAACTTGCGTTGCTTGATCTTTTCTTGCTTTGGATTGCCTCTTGGTAAATGAAAATGCAACAACACTTAGCTCCAAGACTCCCCAAGAACTGGCATGCCAAATACATCGTGAAACCCCCTTTTATAGGGTTGTTCTCGGGCTGGAAAATGACTTCTAGTCGATTAGGCTTACCCTTAATTGATTGTCATGTCAGACGACCATTCAAATACCTATAGAACAACTCTTTTCGCCCATCTAATCAATTG
>JBBUKS010027525.1:0-11268 GCA_038050645.1 Hedychium gardnerianum
TACCACGACCAGAATTTAATCATGGTCTCAACTTTGGGTTCCACTTTGGACTAAGTTGGACAAACGCCTAAGTCCCTACCGAGGACCCGTCCTCACTGGATTCGCTCCTCCAGTTTCTTACCTCACTTACATTTGCTGAGTAACCCCCTCGACATCTGATCTTCGACCCACCAGGTCTTCCTGCCGGAATCGCTCATCCGGACTTCAGCCAATCGTCTGGTCCTCCCTGACCCAACTGAACTTCCCGTCAACTGTCTGGTCATCTCTGACCCAGCTGGACTTCCTGCCAAAATCACACATCTGGACTTCTGCCTGGTGTCTAGCCCTCTAGATCCGTCAAGTTAGTTAACTCTACACATTTAACTCAACTTGTTAAATAATAACACTCTAACTTTAACCTGTTGTCATACATCAAAACCTAGGGTTAAATTATTAGTGTAAACTGCACCATCAACATCTACCAACATCACAGCCACAAGTATACTAAATATTCCCTTGTCATTAGAACTAATCCCAATTTCAAGAATCCAAGTTATCCATCAAGGATTAAATCAATTGGAATTAACCCTAATCTCCTTACCTTACTAATGGTGGGTTGCCGGAACAACTCTGGGGTGATCAGAGCAGAGTGGTCGATAGCACTGGATATGATCAAGGTCCAGCCAATATGGCCGGAACAAAGGATGTGGCAGAAGTTGGCTGGCTGGACCTATGGGTTGATGACCAGAGCAGATCGGGGAAAACCCTACAGTTGGTCGGCGACACAGATTGCTAGCCGGAGAAGCAAAGAGTTCGGATCAACCCTAAGATTGGCCAGAAAACTTGAATCAACAGAAACAATATCGAAGAAAGAAGAAGATGAAGGCTTACCCTAGCTCTGACCGCCGACGATGGTGATCTGGAGGAGAGGTGGTCGCGGCTCGTTAGTGGCAGGGGGAAGGGTCGGCAAGAGCAAAGGCGGCGATAGATGAGGCCAGATCGATGGTGGAGCTGAGGAGAGGGTTGCTCCTCTCCAAAAGTTGGCCCTGTTTTGCAGCGGCGTTAGTCGACCAACAATGCTTGGTGATGAGGATTGCTGACGTCGGGTACAAGCTGGGCCAGAGATGTCAACCTGAAGTGGGAGCAGCGATTGGCGTGAGATCGATAGAGGAAAGAGATGATTGATCGGGAGGGAGGGAATAAGGTGGGCGGCTCCGTAGAATGAGAAGAAAGAAAGGATAAATAGGTTATAAATAACCTAACTTAAGTTTTTGATTTCCAACCATATGTTTAATTAAATCAATCAACTCTCATTTAATTGATATTTCAAACCGACTTTCAAAAAAATTATTATTTATATCTTCTTAAACTTATCATAATAGCTCCATTTAAATCCAAATTTTTTTTTTAAAATTCTCAAAAAATTATATAAACTTATTTCTCGATTAACACATATTATTTTACTATTTTAATTACCGTATTTAACAAAAAATTAAATAAATTTAACAACTAAAATTTATAATCTACACATAGATATTCAATTTCCGTTAAATAAACAATTTGAGATGTAACTGACCTTATTTGATTTTACACTTTACCTAGTTACCCTTTCTCATTACATATTCAATTCTCCTTCAATTAAACTGGTCTCTTATTTACAATAACCTAAAAAAGATTACAATTTAAAAAGATCATGCAAATAAATTAAATATACATTTACAGCTAACAACTAAATTTACAATTTGTACATGTACATTTAACTTATAAAAAAAAAATACAATTTACAAGTTATTCAAAAATTATTTTCACTTAAACTAGGCAATCAGAATTGAATCACTAACTAAAATTAAAACAAAAAAAAATTAGAGATCACATGCTTGAAAAACCCTTCGATCATTTCAAAAAGCAGTAAACTATAGAGGCAGAATTACATTTTCTCTCGGTACTTTTAACTAATCCTATTCCATTGTCCCCTGCTTTGCTTATATGGTCTTGTGCAACATTTACGCTGTTGTTGGTCCCTGTAAAGAAAATGAATCTAATCTATGTTTTCTTTTGCCAAGATCATATATAATGTTGGTCTATTTGATCAGTGGCATAGAGCTGTTTGTGACAACTCTGCGAATTCATAATAAAACATTTAACATCAGTTTATTTTAGTGATGACTGTGGGGTTTGGAGGTCATCATCAAAGACCTAGTAAGGTCATTTAGATGAATCAAAGAGAATTTTCCACACCATTTCAAGTACAAATATAACAGTCAGTCTCATAATCAAGTTTGGATGATCGAACATAAAAGGAACAATCTGATCCATAGCTAAATCAAAACACTAAAACAAACAACATTTGGAATACTAGTGTTAGAAGTTATCATATGAAAAGGCTAGGGTTAGGTCAGATCTGCTAAGTTTCAACAGATGAGCAAAGATTTCACATGCACCTTGGGCAAAGATGGAATTGGAAAGACCATTTCTTTAGCTAGCTTCTCGCCCATCATTTCTCAACATCGGTAATGCCTGCTAGAAAAAGTGTCATTGTGCAACATGTCCTCATGCAGCTTGTAGTACTACAAAGGCACATTGCTTTCTTGCATGCTCTGGAATCAACTTGGCTACCATCTCTATTGGGGCTCCCTTCAACTCTGGTGATCAAAAGAGGATTTCAATGAGTTTCTCCTAGTCTCACACATTTATGTTGATAATATTTAAACGTGTAGAACTAATTAATTCCTCAGACTAACCATGAGGCTTGAAATTAAAGAGCGGGGGTAAAAACCGGCCATTTGGTAAGCGAGTATTTGGATCACGTAGCTCATTAAAGAAAGGATGGACTAGTGCTTCCAACTGCATCCAATCCAGTTTAACATTTAGGAAGAAACAAAGTTAGACAATGCATGTAGAAAAATTAATGAGGATATGGCATTGCTCTAGAGTAATTGAAGTATCTGATTGTATATACTAACTGCAGTGCATCGTAAGTTTGGGGAGTATTGTAAAAGCCTGGAGACAAGATCCACAGCTTCGGGAGGCATTTGCTTATGGAATATCTGGCAAAAGATAACATTCAAACTTCATTGAAGATGAAATGGAAAGGAAATTGCATGCAAGAATTTTCAAGCATCAACCATCAGGAAAAAAAAGTATACTGGCGCTACCTTGTGCCAGGGATGGGCCTTTATCTGCGGGAATTTGTAATCTGTGTAGTTAGGGTTCATGCATTTGATTTCTTCCCTTGTGGGCGTACCAAGGACCTGAAATGAGAAAAGCAAGGGAAAATAGCTCAGTCAAGCATCCATTGGCTGATTGAAAATCCCAAAGACCAGAGAAAGAAAACATTTAGTAGTAGCCAAGACTGTCGAGTCACATTTAACAATTAGCAGTTTTTTACCTTTATAATCTCAACAAGCTGGTCGACTCCACTTTCTCCAGGAAAGAGAGGCTGTAAAAAAAAAATTTGATACCGGGATTTCATGTGGGCAAATAAATGCTAAAATAATAAATAGATATTCCAAATAAGCAAGTTTTCCAAGGTTACCTGTCCAAGCATGAGTTCAGCAAGAACGCAACCAGCAGACCAGATGTCAATCGCTGTAGTATACTCAGTTGCACCAAAGATAAGCTCAGGAGCTCTATAGTATCTAGAACAAATGTATGAAATATTTGGTTCCCCTTTTACCTATGGTAAACAAAGAACAATTCATAATTTAATAATACTAAATTGATTGACATTGATTTCACATTTTCAAAAGAAAAACATACCAAGACTTTTGCACTGCCAAAATCACATATTTTCAGTTGATGAGAATGTGGATTCACCTACACAAAAGTAACTAAATCAGAAAAAGCCATGCCAATTACAAAAAAGTAGTTGTTGAAGAAGCTATTCTAAGGCAACAAAAATAAACTTAAAAATACAAATTAATTCATAGTGATCAAGGCACTTATGTCCGAAATACAAATTCATCAAATCAGCATAGACATCGAAAGAGACAAACTAAATAAAAAATTCTAGAGATGAAATATACCAAAAGATTTTGGGGTTTGATGTCTCTATGGCATACTCCAATGCTTCCATGAAGATAGGCCAATGCTCTACAAATCTGTTGTATTCATAAAACAGTTTCAGAAGTGGTGTCATCCCAACAAGATATGAATATACTTTTTAAGGAAAATAAATAAATAAATAAACAAACAAACACTTGTTAGCTTGTAGGATTTGAGATTGACCCAGTGCCCTTAAAACTTATGCACAAGCTGCCATTATGTAGATTTATGCAACAATCAAAAATATTCTTAATGTTCACTTGGCTTTGCCAGTATAATCTTCTGTTAAGGAAATGAATGTACAATGGAGGGAAGGAGAGAAAAGGGAATTGGTGGGTTTGTAAATTATGTGCAAAGGTGAGGAATGGCAGGGGGGTAAAATTTAGTTTCCACCTAAACTTTCCTCAAGAATGCATTTTGAAATGTAACAGATTCTTGAACAGCATTTATCTAATCAAAATACAGTTTGTAAAACACATCAACCAGTTAGAAAGATCCAAGAAAGAAATGATGAAATCTCAAACACTAAACCCAAGTCTCCAACTAACCTGGTACACATACAGCTTTACATATATTAGTGGCACTCGTTGGTTCATCTTGTTGTAGTGTTTGATAACTCGATGAATTGTCTCTGGAACATACTCCAGTACAAGGTTCAGGTACAGGTCATCTTTCTCAGTAGCTGAGAAAAAACAATGCTTCATAGAGATGGCATTTGGGTGGTCTAAAATGCGCATAGTCTGCAATTCTCGGTTCTTGTATCTTTTGTCTTGTAGAACCTTCTTAATGGCTACAGTTTCACCAGTCTCTAGGCATTTGGCCTATAAAACAAAAACAAAATGTCTTTGATATTGTCATCTGCAAAAAATATTAAAAGATTAATATATAAAGTGCACTTTTATGTCACCTAACCAGGGACCATAAAAGCAACGCAGTAAAATACAGAATTAATAAATCTAAACTATTTCACAGCTGACCTGGAAAACCACACCAAACGATCCACGTCCCACAACACGTTCAGCCATATAGCTTATGGTCTGCCATCAAATTGAACAGTGTGTAGAGAATGAGCATGTATTTGCAATCTTCCATGGAAAACAACAATGAAGAAACAAGGAAATTTGGTGTGTTAATTGCAAGGTTTAAAATCTCGACCCGTGCTGAGATTTTGGTCCCAGACCGGAACGATACGGTTTCGTTATCGTATCGTGCCATGCCGATACTGTTTTGGTATTTTTTTTATTTATATATAATAATTATTATATAAATATATTTATTGTGTATAATTTAAAAATAAGTTATATATTGATTTTATATAAGTTCTCAATTATTGAACAACTTAATAGTGTTAGAAAAAACAATTAAATATAGTTTTCTGTAAAGAAAATTAATCTATCAATAACTCGAATTAAAATTATTATATCATAATTATATAAATAAATAATTTATTTATTTAATTAATTATTAATTTAAATAATATATATTTAAAATAGTAAAAAATATCAATTAAACAGTAAAAAAGTAAAAAAATGGAAAAAAAAATAAAAATAAAAATATATAAACCTGATTTATTAGATTTTTAAAAAAATAATTAGAATTTTTAAATAAAATTTAAAAGAGTAAAAAAAGAATTTTCATAATATTAATTAATAAAATTTATTTAAAAAATTAATTTTAAATATATTTTTTACATATTTTATTGGAATAATTTAATTAGGGTTTATGAAAGCCTATTAAAAATATCACACTTAAGTTAGGAATTGTTTGAATTAATTAAATGTTTAATTTTATTTTCGTTAACTAAAATTGAGCGTTGCCTCGCGCGACGCTTCCGTCGCGGGACGCCTCCGGCGCTACTGGAAGAATCGCGGACCATTCCTCTTCGGGTGACGCATACCACGCACGCGAAATTTTCACACCAACAGTGTCAGTTTTGCTCCTGTGGCGGAACGGTAAAAACCGTCCGTGCCACCCGGCACGGAACGATATTTCAATCCATGGTTAATTGTTTATAGTATCAATTTGTCTAGATTACTTAACCCATCACTATTTTGATTCACTTGTATCTTGATGATCATACTCCTCATCAAAAGCATTGATTTCTTTAAAAAGAATGGAAACCGTGATAATTGTGGCATTCATGCACTAGAACAAGATTTACCTGTTTTGGCTCACCATTTCTTCCCCCGATAGTTGTTACAATTATATGACCTGCTTCAGTCCCATTCCCATCAACCACAGTAGCTTCAGTTTCCTGCATTAATCCAACCATCTAGGTGACTTAGGTAAATGGCAGATCTACATCTCAGTCACAGCACACAGGACAACTTTTGAGGGGAAAAAAAGCATACAGGATAACTGTCGCTAGACTCATAACTAAGGTTGCATATCTACCTTATCATCCCTTAGTTTCATTTCTTTCATCTCATCTGGCAACTTGTCCATAGCTCCAGTTGTCCGACTTGTTCCTTTTGACAACAGATTCATAGAATTCATGTGCTTGAGATAGAAACGTGAGGGCCTCCACCTCTCAATCAATCTTAAGCAAGTTGGTAAAAATAAAACTACATTCCTGTTAAGAAATGAAAGGCAAATCTTAGTAAAGCATAGAGGCACAAACTATCTTTTAATGCAATAAGATTGTTTGCAAACTGTCTTATTCACATAAAAATCATTCCATAAGACAAAAAGTTAACAAAACAAACAACGAGATTCAAATAAGTAGGTCTTTCTTTCTTACAAGAAATTTTAATATCTATCCATACCAGGCCGGATGGCAAAGAGAAAATTGACGAAACAAGATGAAACAGTGTAATCTAGTTTTAATATTAAATCTAGTCATCTCGTGTCCAATGGGAATTATCAAGAAGCAAGCAGCAAATCAGAGGTTTGGCAAGCAGCAAGCACGTTTCATGCAATTCTGAAGAGTTCAAGAACATGATATAAATTCTAGCATGGTTACCTGAAAATAGAACATTTAAAGGAAGTCCTGAAATAGTATTGAATTTTCAATCAATCATCATCTAAAATTGCCATCACTCGCTGAATTCAAGGAATATTGCACATTACATGATTAATTGTTCACTTCATCATACAGCATTAAGTTTTATGATGGATAACACACCATATCTTCATTTTGTTACTAGCACAAATATTTTGCATCAGTGCCAAATCACTAGCTAGCTGCTTTACTGCATCTACATGCAATATTACTTTCCATGCCTCAGTAACTAGTACCATGCCCAGTGCAGATTCCAGAATACAGATCTAGCAACGAAAGAAATTATGAATATACCAAGTGATACTGCCTGCAAAGTTTGATTGTCGATCTAGCAGGCAATGAAACAAAAGCATTGGGCGTAATATCAGATTCCATATTTTCAGCAAGTCCTAAGAACATCGTGGATTTCAACTTCAAAATGAAGAGATCGAAATTGACTTGACCCTCCCCCCTTTAAAAAAATAAATAAATAAAATAAATCCTGTAAAAGCTCCTACTGACCACATCTTGTTGCCTTCCCGAACGACAGAACTCAAGTTATTGCGATTGTTCCATACAAAATGACCAAACAAAAAAAAGCTATCGAGTGGCTAACAGGATGCAACCAGACAGTATAAATTCTAACAAACCAAAGAATTTCACGCACATGCTTGAAGAAAAATAACCGAACAGAGTGAGAGAGAGAAAAAAAAATAAAAGAGTAGGAGATCCTACGATCTAGCCAGGTAATCACCAATCCACCGATTACAGTGGGTAAGTATCCAGAGAAAAACAGTTTCGATTAATCCGAAAGGCAAATGCACTGATCTTGTCATGAAGTCTCAATCCAACGAGAAGCATAAAAAGTTCAGTTTTGATAGCGCCGAAGAGCTCTCACCAGACCAACCATCGATCCTTGGATCGCCAGTCGATCTTCTACTCAGAAGGTTGCACAGAACACTCAACTGACGCTGCTGCTACTGCTTCGCTTGCGAATCCCTCCACTCCGAACACTCCCCCAGTCAGTCTCCTCCGGAAAGAAACGAGTGATGATTGACGGCCGACCAAAGGTAAAGGGTTCCTTCCTTGTACAGTGCACCTCTCAATTATTGGTTTAGTGTTTTTTTCAAGTGTCGGAAAAGGAGTAGAGGGGAGAGAGAGAGAGAGAGAGAAGCGAGGAGGCGAGGACAATCAAAAGAGAGCCGGCCAGCCACATGACCTTTATTTGACTGTTCAAATCTTGAATCATTCATTATTTTGACCGTTCATCCATCCGTCTGCAATTACAATTATACCCCCATCCAGGCTGAAATTCGATTAAATTTGGCTTATGGATTTATTTTATTTTTATTTTTAATCAAGTTCTGGACCTTACCGATTCGATTATTCTTATTGGTGAATGATCCTCCAGAAACACGGATGGTACTGCATCAGCGGCTGACCTTCGCAGGCCTATTCCTTACTTTAGGATTGTTAGGATTTCGAAACGGGTATTTTAGGTCATGGATCCCTTCGACATAATTTTATTTTTTAAAATAAAGTGTTCATACATATTCTAACTGAGGATCGACTCATGACACTTTGTGAATCCCCAAACGTCTTACTGTTGCATCTGCTCGAGAGGGGCATGTTGAATGAAATTTTGGAAGGAGAAGGAGAAGGAGAAGGAGAGGATGTTATGATTGCCAAATTTAGTTTTGTTTTGAGATAATTTTGTTAAGGTTGTATGTTTTGGCTTAGTTTTACATGATCCGATCGGGTTAAGATGGCCCCTTTAGGTTGAGAGGAGAATAATTCCCTATTCGAAGGAGGCATTTTGTTGGACGAAACTCGGCGCAAATTGAATTTAAAGCTAACTCAAGTTCGGATATTTTGAGGTGAACCTAAGATGAATTGAATTTGAGTGCGTGTTCAATTCGATTTTAAACCCTTGGGCTTTCTCTATATAAAAGTAGGGAAGATGCACTCTTTCATAATTGTATTGGCCACATTTTGTCTTCATTGGACCACGACCCTCTGTTTCTTAGGGTACTGACCTTCTTCTCTCCCCTCTCGATGTTTTCCAACCTCAAATGAGCTAGGTCTACCCTTTCAATCCTTACCTACCCCTTTTCCTTTTCTCCATGAGGCTAAGAACAACAATCAATTGACACACACTTTAAAATTTTTGTGCATCTTCATTGGTGGGTCCGAAGTTCTTTCATGTCACAACATATCTTGCTTGATTGAATTGAGGCCTTTCATGAGCAAGAAGCATCTATCTAGTGGTCAAACATGCTACTTCTCTTTATAAACTTTCTAACAATGAATTACATGCTGGGACCATTAGTTAGAGATCGTCAGATACTATAGGGGGTGAATGACATCTAGTACCTACAAATGTATTTGTAAATTTCTAATTTTTCTTAATATCGATCTAGTAAGTTCACATCAATTAACATAGCAAAATAAAATACACGTACAAACAAGCTTACAAAATGCTACACGAGTCTTCCCGTAGTTCAGCAGTTCCATAGACTCCTAATCCATAGTTTATGATTCGTCAGTGAATTACTCTCAAAAAGTTATAAACTTTCTCCTTCTCACTTAATTATCGGAGGCAATGAAACCTTTTACAAGCACAAAACTACAATAAAGATTACAAAAATGCTTAAACACATGGGAGAAGATTTCTAATAGAATTTGATCGACTCTATTTTACCGCTGAGCTCCCCTTTTATATCCTTCGAAACTTCATGTTGCAATATGATATGTCGTCAATTAGTTAACTAGTTTGAATCCATCAATCAACTATTGTGTAGTAAACATTGAATATCCAATCGTTATGCAACAACCTTATTCATCAATGATCCTTTTCTACTTTCCATATGTAACATTAATCAACTAATCTACTATCAATCAACTATCTATCATTCTTCGATTGCCCAATTGATTGCTCTCCAGAATGGAACATTCTATTTGTCAGCTCCTCAATTTGAGTCAGTTGTCCAATCAACTCAGCTATCAGTTGATTGAATTCCATATCAATCAGCTAAACTAGACCACAAGTTAGTCCAAACTCCAAACCTCAAAGAGTGTTTTATAGCCAACTGACTTGCCACATCAATCAATTCATCTTACCAATCAATTAGATTCCAATTCTAGACGACTGGATACCTGACTACAATCATTCTAATGATCTAGTCCTCATAAGTTTAGTTATACTCTCCCCCCATACACATCACTCACCTCTCACAATTTATAATCAGAAATTTACGGTCATCTCCCATTAGATTACTCGATACCTCGGATGTATATGATCTTTTGGCTCCTCCACATGTCATGTTTCACGTCTTCACCTAAGTAGGATGCCTCTATCGATTGTAATCCTTGCTACCTCAATGCTCCTCATCATGTGGTCCCTTGGATGTTCTAAGTTATCCATCTTTGATCTCTACGAACCTTGAGTTATCAAAATGTCAACTTGGTCATGTCAAGTCATTGCTTTAGAGCTATACAACATTATCTTGGTGCTCATATCCTATGATTCCTCAAACATCACATACCATCATTATCCAATCTTTATGAACCTCTAAGCATTTATCATGTCACTTTGGCCATCCAAGTCATCATCATATATCACTCAACCTCATCGACCCACGAGCTCTCCAAGCTCCACGTTTATTCCAATAAAATCCCTACACACTTGAACACTCAAATCTAAATCACAAGCAAGACCTAATTCAAACCCTTTAAAATACATTAAAACTTAAGGTTGCACCAGACCTCTCGAGGCATGAATGTATTTACAATCTCTTCCTTTTAATATTTGACAATCCATTTAAGTTAGGAAAATCAAATGAATGCAAATGACATACATACCATACAATGAGACCTAATTTAAGCTCCCCTTCACCTAAAGCTCCTCCTAAAGTTTTTTTTTTCCTTTTCAAATTCATCATTAAAGGAGAATAAGATTTCTTACTTAAATTTTTTTTCCTTCCCCTCCTTTGCTATATATAGAGAGAGTGTTTTGCTAGCCTACACACCTAATGATGCACACCTTGTGAGCACCATGTGCAAATTTTATTTTATTCTTTTTAGCTTAAATATTATAACCTAAACTCTAAAGACTAAAGTCCAAATTCTAAACCCTAAACTTATATATATATATATATATATATATATATACTTGGTGTTTATAAGGTATGCACCATTGAGTGTGTAGGCTAGCATTTATATATATATATATATATATATATACTTAGTGCTTATAAGGTGTGCAC
>JBBUKS010027536.1:0-11267 GCA_038050645.1 Hedychium gardnerianum
GCACGATACGATACCGAAACCGTATCGTTCCGGTCTGACACCGAAACTTCGGCACGGGTCGAGATTTTAAACCTTGGTTGATTGCTTGGCAAGATAAGTCCAAGTGTGTAGAATAACTGGAGGTTGATTGTTTGATAAAACAAGTCCAAGTGTGTAGAATCGGTTGATTGCTTGGCAAGACAAGTTCAAGTATGTAGAAGCTGATTGCTTGGCCACCCAAATTAGATGGGTCAAAATCTAGTCGAGTAACTTTAAAATCTTATATCATACTCATTACGCGTTGCAGGGAAGCATGTTCGGTTGTTTCAAACAACTGGAAGGAGTCTGGGGCGACTGGTAGGTGATAATTCTCGACAGGAGAAGTCGGAGGATTCCAAGCGACCGTGCACGGTATAGGGGCGACTGGGAAGAAATGTTATCAGCTACCATCGGAGTCGGGTCAAGATTAGGTGGGTGCCCGGGGATTGTACGGGCGCTCGGGTAGTTTCGTTAATGTTATCTAACCGGATAAGAGTTGTGGCCACGTCAGCACTTGTACATGCGCTCGGAGAAGTACTATATAAAGGGTTTTGAGGCAGAAGTTGAAGGCATCTCATTTTCAAGAGAATTCTTTCACGACTTCTTCTGTGCTCGTGCTCCAGTGCTCTTTTGCTTTTTGTGCTGCGACACGCTGCAATCTACGCTTCATTTTCAGACGAAAACATCTAGAGTAACATTTTATTTATTTGTATTGCCTTATATTTAATTTTGTACTTATTTTTTTTTTGTACGATTTCTCCATCTAGGAGAAATTAAAAATAAGAATCACATTATTGTTAATTACTGCGCGTGTCTACTTTTTAGTTTGTTTGGATAAATTAATTACATGCTATACATGCTATACATGCTTGGTTCTAACTGTGATAAACTGCTTAGTTAATATTTTATTTCGCTGTGCTATTACTTTATTTTTCTGCTTTATTATTTAAAAATTTCCTCGTAAAATTCATAACGTTATTCACTCCCCCTCTAGCGTAGAGTTCGATCCTACTAAAACCCCTTTTGTAGATTCAACTCAATAGTAAATATGAAAATAAATATTTTAAATAAAAAATAGGTTAATCTAACAAGGATTATGATGATTCACTATTTATTATCAAAATAGAAAAATATCAATTACCAAATAATAAAAATCAAATCTCTGATTTATTGTAGATGCGTTAATCTTGAATATTTTTCAATTTAATTTCGTTTATTGTAGATGCGTCAATCTTGAATATTTTTTGTTCTTAAAGATTTTTTATTCTTTCCTTTTATTGTGGATGAACTAATCTAGAATTTATTTTCTCCAAAATTATTTTCTTTCGTGCGATATTTGTTTCCTTGTTTGCATTATTCTTTTCTTTGTTTGTATTATTCTCCCCCACCGAGGAAAACTCTACTCTTGACGAGTTGTCGACTTCTCTTCTTGGATCTTGATTTCCAAGCATAAGGAACAATTGCTTCAATAACTCTGTTTAGCAATGTTTCTTCTGTATTTTTTTCTTTGGATGTCCCTTCCAATGAGAAAGAAATTGATGCACTTTGTTTCTCTTTTTGCACTTTCACTTTGAAATATTCCTTTTTGGTCGACCTTTCCAACGAGTAAGAAAATCTCTGAGTTTATTGTATGATGAAAATAATATGCATGCCTTCATTGAAATCATATGGCATGAAGGCAATAATGATGATTCCACAAAATCTATAATAATCATCATACGAAGCCAAATGCTCGAACTTCTCCAAGCAAATTAGCATATCCTCTAATTTTAAAATTAAACTTGTGTTTGAATAAGTTGGAAAGTTAAATAAACTAGCATTGTAATCAATCTTTCTCACAATATGACTAAATAAAGAAGACATGCATGGTATAAATGCATCTAATGTAGATGTGATGAAGAAATTTGAATTAATAAATGTAATATGAAAATTTATTGTACTTTTAAATATTTTATAATAATCATTACTCAGTACAATTTCTATTATTGTATTAGCATGCATATTTCTAATATGCAAAATGAAGTTCTTGGTTTGGTATATAGAAGAAAACAACACATTTAATTGACAAACATCAAAGATATAAGTAAATATGGAAGAAATCATACTAAGTAATTTGCAAATTTTTAAATTGTCATCTTGTATTACTAAACCATGATGCTTGTTGTGTTTAGTTTCTTTTGGCTTTTCTGAATAACATGAATTCATTATATTATGTGACTCAAAGTCATCATTAGCATTTGGATAATTGCATTAAGAAGTCGAATTAATAAGGGGTTCTTCTAATATTACATCATTAAAAGGCTTATCCAAAACATCATTGGAGGACTCTTCTAAAATATTTTAAGGATTTCTCTAAGGTTGGATTATGAAGATATTTATTTGAACATATTTTAGCGGCAAACTCATGGATTGTAAGAGAACTAAGGTCTTCAGGTGATATCTTCGAGTTCAATTCACTCGAGGAAGGTTATTTTGTTTTTACATATTTGTTGGACAATTGTCACTTAAAGTTTAGTGGGATATATCTTTTCATTAATTGTCTTTTCATTTTATACCAATATGTGATGGTTTGTCCGTCTTATTCCCTGATGTTTAAGACCCATTGCCAATAAATTTTAGCATGTTCAATAAGTGTGAATTTAAAAAATCGTATACATTCAATGGAGGTAAATTTATGTTAGTCAAAATAATTTTCAATGTCGTCTAACCAATTAAGAAATATGTTGGGGTCCATAGTTCCATCAAATGTAGGAGCATATGTTCTAACACGTGGTTCACAAAAGTAATGAGATTCATTTTTAGACATGGGATAATATAATTGTGGTTTTATATACATGTTATTCCTAAATTTGGTAGTGTATGAAGGATAACCATTATATTTATCAGGGTCACCATTCACATGAGTATGATCTGGTTAATATCTGATGGGCGAAAATCGCAAGTGCACGGCTATCGTCAAGTAATAAATATCGATCATATAAGGACCGTAAAATTGAATACTAGTCAGAATCACGAAGTAGGCTATCTAGAGAAATCGAAATTGCAAAGGTCGAGAGAAAGAAAACGAATTGAGAAAACACGAGGAGTCTTAGGAGAAATTCGATGTTAGGGAGCAATTCAAGGATTTTGATTCGCCACGACGACTGTTGACATCCTAAATATTACTCACTCTCTTACTTCAATGTTTATGCGCATGTAGGTGGTCTATCCTGAGGTAACCGGTATAGACTTTTGGAATTATATCGACGTGCTTACCCAAATGCGATGCCTACTTTCAAGGTTGCCTTACTAAAGCGATAACTTTCTCAAGGAGGCCTGTCACTATGCCCCACGGTGTGCTATCCCCCTACTTCATAATGCCGAATCGGGATAAATCCATTAAGCTTTGTGATAGCCAATGATGCCCTCGTGAGGTTTTGGACTACTTTCGTGAACAACCTTTCACGTCTTGGTCTTTATGGGGTCGGAGATTTAGGTTTATCTTTCGGTCCTTCCCCACGTCCCGTGGGATATGAAGATGCACGGTTAGTATAAAATCATGTATGCGCAATAAAGTCGGATCATGGATAAACGAATCATGCAGTAAGAAAGATGAATAAGCATATAAACAAGTGTCAACAAGTCAATCGGGCTACTTCCTCTTCCTAGAATTATGTGTATTACTCCATAGAGATGAAGTTACAACCAAAATACAAAGAAAAAAACATCCTATAACTCAAATCAAAGAGAAAAGAGAAGAGGAAGCTTAGTCGTGATGTTACCGGTGTCTTCAGAAGAACTCCAAGTTCTAGGGTGGACGGAAACTCCGACGTCTCCTTGGAAACGACTCTCCTAGGGTTCCCTATCACGGGGAAACACCTCTTCTCTCAAACAAGAGCCTCTTAGGTTTTTTTATAGCCCTTCAAACGTGTCCAAAACAGTTGCAAACTTCTAAAAATAGTGGGGTGCCTCCCTCGAACCACGGTCGTGCTGAGAGGTACGACCGAGTTGTCACTTCAAGCGGCAAAAATCGGGGCCAGACACAGCCGTGCGAATGGGCACGGCCAGACTATGTCTGGCTTTGAGTAGATGAATACGGTCGTGTCCCAATATGTCGGGCTCTGAACAATGTCTCCATGGTAGGAGGCACGACATGGCCAGTCGGTGTCAAGCTTTGTGGTCTTCATTGTTGCTCTATTTCACGTCTAGTTTAGGCTAGAGGAACACGCCTGTGTCATGAGACACGACCAAAGCTTGTTCCTTGCTATAAATTCGCGTTCCAAAGCTTTTATCTCCGATGTAGTTCCAGTTTCAAGTTTTGTCAATCAAAAAGCACAAAGAGCAGTTCTCCAAACTAAAAGAGCGAAAACAACAAAAAGGAGAAAAAGTATGCAAAATATGTTCATGAAACAAAATACATGCAAAACAATACTAAAAATTACGCATGAAACACATCAATATCTCACATCCCTAAAATCTAAATCTCGCATATATGTATAATAGGTATTGTGTGTTCTCTCATCAAGTTAATTCATTAATTCAAATATTGAGAAGTAATCATGATTATAAAATAAAATAATATGATAAATTAAATGAGATGTAGGAGATATGGTATCCTAACTTGCAAATAGAGTAACTAAATTAATGATATTGTTTTTGATAGTTGATGACTAAACAAATAAGAAATATTTTTTTTGATGGATGATGGTTAAACAAAGTAGGAAATATTTTATTTGATGGATGATAACTAAACTAAATAGGAAATATATTTTTGTGATGGATGATGATTAAACTAAAATGGAAATATTTTTTTTATGAAAGATGTCTAAACTAAATTGGAAAAATATGATGACATTTTTTGATTTTATGAATAAGATGGTAATATGCATGAATTTGTGAGAAAAAACTAATTAAATGCGAGCAATTTAAAATTACCAACTAAATAAACAAAATTCAACTTTGGGAAGAGGAACTGCATTTATACCAAGATGATGCGAGATTTGTTGATGTTGAAGTTGCTCGAGTCTTGAATTGGACTAATGAATGGAGATACTTAATTTGCTCTTTGTTGAATCTAGAAGACAATCGTTTTCTTGCAAATTAAAATGCGAAAGTACAATTCAATCTTTCTAGGAATTCAGTTGGCCATTGATTGTGTTAGTGTGTTGTTTGCAATTGAAGAAGCCGATGCACGTCGTTGCCTTTGTGATGAGCTAGGGATGATGATACCTTAGAAGAGCATGCGACTAAAATCAACAAGACGGAGGCGACAAAATATTCATATTATTGCCATAAGTGTTCATTGTGGCAATACAACGGGAAGATATGTTTTTTTTTCTTTTTTTTCAGTAATATTTTTTTTCCTTTCTCTATTTTTTCTCCACTTTTTTTTCCCTTTCTTTTTCCTCAAAATTTTCGCTTTTTTTCTTTTTTTCTCCACTTTTTTTCTCACCTTTTTTTTTTGCTTTTAGTGTTGCTGCTACAATAACAGCAACAATTAATTTTTGGGAATGGCAAAGCCGGTAATGATAAAGTTGGTAGTGCACGAAGATGAGAGAGGACACAAGAATTTAATTACAACTTGAGAAAAGATGACAATAGAAAAGTAATATTGATGGTGGAATACAAATATGAAAGGTCAAGATAGATGTGCGAAAGATGCGATGAAGACAACAATGTGTGTGATGATAAGAAGAAAGTAAAATCACAATAAAGAGTAATAACTAAAGAAAGATATAAAAAAATAAATTAGGAGTCAAATTATAAATGAGTTGTGGGTAATGGTGGAGATGAAGTTTGAGGATGATGGATAGTGGAGACAACTAGTATGGAAATCGAACCACTAGGCTTCGACTTTAATACCAATTGACGCAACACCAAAATCGAACTGTCGAACCACCTAGGAATTAGGAATGAAATGGATAAAGCGAAGAAGGAAATAACTTCATAGATAGGAAAAACTCACATAGAGAAGTAAAATTGAAAATTGTATTAATTCAAAAGATAATTAAAATACAAGATCAGGTACTCCTTTTATAGACTCAACTCAATATTAAATATAAAAATAAATTTTTAAATAAGGAAAATAGGCTAATCTAATAGGGATTATAATTATTTCCTATTTATTATCAAAATAAAAAATATCAATTACCAAATAATAAAAATCAAATCTCTATTTTATTGTAAATGCGTCCATCTTAAATATTTTTCAATTTAATTTTGTTTATTGCAGATGTGTTAACCTTGAATATTTTATGTTCTTGAATATTTTTGATTTCTTTCCTTTTATTGCGGATGAGCCCATCTAGAATTTATCTTCAATTTATTTTCTTTAAAATTATTTTATTTCGATATTTGTTTCTTGTTTGCATTATTCTTTTCCTTATTTGCATTACTTTGGCATCTAAAAAAGTAAATAAATTCTAAGAAGTGGAAAAAAGTTTATGAAAATTTAGTATTTAACAATAACAAAATAGAAAGTAGTCATAATAAACTATTTATGAAATTGACCTACACCTTGATTTTGCAAAATTCTGTTAATTTACTTCTTCAGGAGGTGAAGAGTTTTGGCAGGAAAAGCTTGCCTTGAGATTTTTCTCACGCCAAATAATCATAAACAAATTCAAAAATATAAATTTCAAGCCTTTTTGTCTTTGTCACTTATCCAAATAGATGCTTATAATCAAGTGTTAGATTGATGAGTGCAGCAACAATATGTTTAAGCTGATTATCAATAATAGTGAACAATCTTAATTTACGGATGTTTGCACCTACTATCAAAGTTGTCTTGAAGGAACACTAAAAGAGTTGTTTGCTAGCTTATCTATCTTCGTTAATATATCATTCTATTGTTTAAGGGAATTGATTCATTAATAATCTTGATGTCCAAATCATTATCTACAAAAGCTTTTGTAAAGCTCCTAGTTGTAGTATGCTTTCCCGCAATAATAACCCTCTCATTTTGTATCTTAATTTTTTTATTGAAATACCTTTATGCCTAGGATGTGGTTGGTAATATAAGTCATGTTAGATTTGTCTACTGTGATCAGTGTAGACATCTTTGTCTACCGTGGCCATTTTAAGATTTTCATATCCACTTTTTTTTCCAGAGCATTGAAATGATTGGTCCACCCCTTCTAACAATTCTAAGGCAATTCTTATTATCTTCAACTGAACAATGAATCCCAAAGTTTTCACTAATCTCCTTAGCAAGTTGGACAAACAGATTAGCATTGAATGTTGAAAAAAATCTTGTTAACCCACGGCTTAGCAATGTTCAGCTCAAATGAATTTGATCACATAAACTGCCTAGTCTTTCCCTTGCTATTTTTTATGCTTATTATGTCTACTAGCTTATTCAATTATTGAAAAGGTATAAAACGATGATATTGCAAAAGATATAGAGTTACTATTGAGAAAATATATATCAAATATTGTTCTAAATAAAAAAATAGTTAGGTGGCCATGATACTTTTGCTAAAAGAACTTCTAAGATATTCTTCCAAAATGGCCACATATTATACTAGCAAGATCAAATGTGGGTTGGTCATCTATAATTTTTAAATAATATAGTTAAAAAAAAAAAAATTTGTCATTGACTAGAGAAGCAAATATTATATCTGTTATCAGCTAAGTTATGAGCTGAAGGGACTCATGCAAGGGCTTGTTTGTAATATTTGTTATTCATCAATAATATGTATATAAAAGTAGAGGGGGCTACCTAGGGTTCCTATAAGGAATAAATCTCCTACATGATAACAAAGCTTTAATCTATCAAAGAATCGTTGTCTCCTTTTTGCTTCATCACCTACATGATGATCTTTAACTCTCAGTTGAGCATCCATCTCTCAAATGTGAGGTGCCTGGCTCTCCTCTAGAGTCATCATGAGTTCATTGGCTTGTTCTTCTCCAATTGTGAGCTTGGCTCTCTACTAGATGTGTTGTGAGCTCTCCGTTAGCTTATTCCTCTTTAGTTGTAAGTCTGACTCTCCTCTGTCCTCCGGATGTGTTGCGGACTCTTTGCCAATTAATTCCTCTTTAATTGCGAGTCTTTCTTGACTCTGAAATCTATGCGACGCTGCCTGTGACAATGATCGAGCCGCTTTATTGCACCGTTTACTAGTGTTGCCACATGTTGACAGCTTGCATTAGTGGCTTATTCCCTTGAGCCTGACCTAATCTATAGTATTTCCAATTTGAGCACAACAATTCAAGATTTCGAACTTATTTTGGTGATTAATTCTAAATTTGAGGCTCTTCTTCCACATCAGCCTCTCTGAATCCATGGCAATTACTATGGTGAAATTGAATGGAAGAAGCACTTGTTTGTATGTGTTCAAGGGTTAAGGAAAGCTAGTAGCTCACTACTTGAGCAACCGACATCATAGAGCCTACTTGAGCTATGTGGGAGCTGATCAATGCCTCGTTATCTAATCCTAGTTCGAAGAGTATCTTTGGTTGTTTTATTTCTCTTGTTATATGGGAGATATCTCTAGAGCATATGATGTAATTAGTAGTCTCATCTAGTTATGTTAGGCAACACCTAGCTGACCACTCATGTGTCTCATTTCCATGCTATCATTGCTATTAAACAAGCAACAATATATTGTTTCTTGTTTGAAATTTATCCAATCGCTACCAACAATATATTTTGGTACTTGGCAACTAAAAAAAATCAATAGGCTTTACAATATGTAACGAACAAAGAACTAGAGAAAGGTAATGATTTTAAAAACTTAGATTTGAAATATGTTGGAAAGCAGACAACTATTGTAGGATAGTTTTTGATTTTATAGGAAGACGAAAATTAGTTATGGAAATCCCTTGTTATAGGGATCCAATTTAGGAATAAAATATTTTAATTTTATTTTTTTCTATTTTTTTGCATTCTATACATAATCAATGTTCAATGTATATATACTTATTGTTGTGCATAATGAAAAATTAAGAAAATTTCATTCTTTCTTGTCATGGTATTAGAGCTCTAGGGTTTTGTGCCTATGAGATTCCTTTTTTTGGCCTTCATTGCCAAGTTTCTATCTGCTCTTTTCTACGGATTTATTGTTGACCGTCATTGTCAACATCCTTCATATTTGGTATTTTTTTTCGTAGTTTGTGATGTCTAAGATTGTTGAAACAAACAATCCTCCTCACTTTAAGGAACAAGCGACAATAACCAATCATCCTGCCGGTGAATTGTAGAATATCCACCACTCTTATCGATTCAATGGTCAAAACTACTTGAAATGGTTTCAACTGGTCCATACCTACCTAAAAGGCAAAGGGAAATTTTGACATCTTCTCAGCATAGGCAAACAGGGTGATCCAAATTTTGATGCATGGGATGAAGAGGAAGGACTCCATGATTATGTTTTGGTTATGGAGTTCAATGACATCAGAAATTAGTGATATGTGTATGTTCTTCACCTTTTCAAAAGATATTTGAAACACCCTTCTAATGCGGAAGAAGAGGAAGAGATCGCGCAGAGCAACGAGATAAAGACGCATAAGAAAGAACAAACACGAAGAAGAGGAAGAAGAGGAAAGAAGAAGAAGAAGGGAGAAGAATTACCGTGGTTCGGCGGCGTGTCTACTCCACGAAAACGGCCGAAACTTTATTAGAATTCTCTCTACATCTAATGCCTTCATACAATAGGTTTACAATGATCACTATAAATAGTGCTCAAACCTTACCATGTCAAAACAGACTCGAAAAAAAAAAGAGAATTCTGTTACGGAAAAATCGCAATAGAATTTTACGAAAAAATCGTAACAGAATTTTTCTACTGTTTCAGGCATGGCCATGCCTCCTGGGCACGACCGTGCCAATCCTCTTTTCATCCGTGACGTTCTCGTATTGGCCTTCAACTCAGATATGAATCATCCGTCAACAATCTCTACCTTGCGAATATTCATTCCTTTAAAGAACACGAACATCTGAGCAAAACTTCACCTAGATCTCTGGGTTTGGGTTTTCTTCCTCTAGCATCTCGAGACATGGATCAAGCTCAAACAATGCTTGAACTTTTCTGTAGTCACTGGCTTTTTCAACATGTTTGCAGCATTGTATGCAGTGTGAACCTTCTCAAGTTGAATTTTTCCGGAAGCAATCAACTTTCTGATCTTGTGAAACCTCACATCTGCTTGGTTCTCGTATGATACGCCTGATTTTTCGCCAAATAGATAACACTCTGACTATCTCACAACAACTTGACTCCACCTTGCTGAATGCTCAATTCTTTGACCAACCTTGTAAGCCATAAAATATCCTTTTTCTTGAATATCCACTTGCACCTTATATCTCATTTTCCCTCTGGAAGTTCTACTAGATCCCACGTTTGGTTCTTATGCAATGACTCTATCTCCTTCGTCACAACACTCATCCACTTATCCTTCTTAGAGCTGTGAACCGCCTTCTGAAAAGATGTAAGGTCTCCGCTACTGGTGATGTATGCATAAGACACTAATTCCTCAAAATCGTACCTTGTAGGTGACTTTATGACTCATCTCGTCTTGCCTTCAGCTATAGTGCGATGCTTCGTGTGCCCTGAGCTATCATCATCAGAGTCATGAGTCTCTAGCTCCACCTGCACAACGTCCTTCTCCTTGTTGTTCCGCTTTCGCCCATAAACTTTTTGCTAGCCCTACATTCATTCAGTTTGAGACATCTTGCCTTCTCAATGATTATGCTGTTCAATTTTTCTGCTACACCGTTCTGCTGTGGTGTCCTGCGAACCGAGAAATGTCTCATAATCCCAAGCTGCTCACAAAATTCCTGAAACTTTAAATCCGTGAACTCATTCTCATTATCTGATCTAAAGTATTTTATCTTCCTTCCGGTTTGGTTCTCCACTTTAGTTTTCCATAATTTAAACTTCGAAAAGGTTTCAGATTTGTGACTCATGAAGTATATCTAGACCTTTCGTGAGTAGTCATCAATAAAACTCACAAAATACAAGTGTCTTCCACGTGATGCTACACTGGTCGGTTCCCAGAGATTCGTATATACGTAGTCTAGAATTCCTTCCGTCTTGTGAGTTACCGTCTTAAATTGCACTTTGCTCTATTTTTTGAGAATACAGAATTTGCAAAATTCAAGCTTACACGTCTTGATGTCTTTCAACTAAGGATTGAAATACCGTGCCGTGCTGCCCGGCATGGCCGATTTTTATCGTTCCGCCACAGCACCGAAATCGGCACACGCATGGGACGGAAGTTGCCGACAGAAGGAATCGCGCCGCGCGATCGCGCGACAGAAGGAATCTCCCCGC
>JBBUKS010027547.1:0-11267 GCA_038050645.1 Hedychium gardnerianum
ACTACCCAAATGGCAAGGTGATTGCTTGCTGATCAAACAGATCAGAATCCCCCAATTTGCCTCGGAACAGATCACAAGTCCATTCATTACATGCATCAACCGAGCAAAGCACCGAGCTCAAACTACCCCCGGTCAACCCTTCGCAGGTTCACCAATCCATCAAGAAGAAAAAGCAATCAGAATCTAATTTAGGGCTGCTTACCGTGAGATCGTGTGATGCCCTGGTTCAAGTAGGCGAGGTGAGTTGCGGACTCGAGCAGGAATCAAGAAGAAGAAGATGAAGGAGATGAGATTGCTTCCTCAGTGGGGGCTCGGGAAATGCGGGAGCCGCAGGGGAGAGGGGCGATCGACGGTGGTCGAGCGAGGAAGGAGTGCTCGGACTCGGCGGCGGCTGCAAATCAGCGGAGAGGGCGTCGGTCGACTGGTCGGAGAAGGAGGAAGAGGGGGTGGTGGCGGTGGCACTCGGGTTCAGCGGCGTCGAGCGAGGCAGAAGGATAAGAAGGAGCTCGGGTTTGGGAAGGGATCGAGAGAGAGAGGTTGCGCCGTTTCGGGGAAAGAAGAGGGAAAAAGGAAAATCGAGTGGGGTATTTAATAACCCAAACCTAGGGTTTAATTAACCCCAATTTCATCTTACCTCAATTTAATTCCTTAATAACACCAAAACCTACTCCATAGGTCTCCAAATAAATCCTAGAAAATTTCTAAAATTTCCCAAACATTCCTTTTAACCTTATTCTCCGGTCAACGCATATATTTTAATTATTTTATTTGTCGTATTTAACAACGTTAGTTAATTGATCAGTTCAACATTATCCATAAAATAACTTCAGAATAATTTTTAGAGATGATCAACGAGTAGCTAGTATATAAAATGGTTTAATTAGGTCAAACATGACTTGAGTTGATCAACCCATTAGATAACATGTCAATTTGAGTCCGACATTAACCGTTAATTAGGATCACACTCGATACCACTTGATAATCAAATTAGCATCTAATTTCATTCTAACAAAATTATAAAAATAACAATAATTATAAAAATAAATATAAAAGTAATTTCTAAGATATAAAAATTATATATTTCCTTATTTATTTATTATAGTTTTTAATTTATTTTTTTAATATGTATGACATGCGTGTAACATGTGTTTATGTTCACATGATAGATTCAATTATTCGGGTCATGTGATTGTGTATATGTGTGTGACGTGTATCATAGAATCATATTATGATCATGTAGTGATAGACACGAGTGTCACGTGCATTTATACATACTTGATAGCTTTTGTTTCATTTATACCATGCAATTATTGATGTGGACGCGTGTGTGACGTGTACCAAGGTTGATATTATATATAGAGATTATCATATCTGATTTGTAGTTATATACACACGTATGACGTGTAGTATGATAGTATGTCTTCATGGATGTAGCTGAGTATATTTGTGTAGTTAGACATATGTGACAGTAGATTTACTTGTCTATCTACCACCATGGTGTTGCATGTATGTTATCGACTATGTCTCCCATTAAGTTGGTTGAGTGAGTCGTAGCATCGATGATGCTTATATGCTAGTGATCAGGGCTCTCTTCGGGTGTGAGCTAGTCATGACATCACAGAGATGCATGTATGCTATCGGCTATGCCTCCCATTGAGTTGGTTGAGTGAGTCGTAACATTATGATATTGCATGTATGTTATCGGTTATGTCTCCCATTAAGTTGTTACCGGCGGTGATGCAGTGTTGTCGATTGGATCTTCATAGAAGCAATGAGGGCGCGACAGTAAGAAGAAGAGAGGGAGGAACTAGAGCTCTCCGATCGCGGCTGGCCCTAGATATGGTCGCCGACGAGAGACATCGTCCATGGCATCGTCGATAGAGACTCGGCTAGGGCAGAGATGGCAATCGGCTGTCGCAGAAGGGCCGATCGATCTGCAACATAATGTAATTACATGAGTCACTCTCCGAACACCTACCCACACCACTCAACTATCAAAAATTCCCTTACCTTGGCTAGGGTGGATACCCGAGCAAAAGTAGTTGATCTAAAATTAGAGCCGGGGCAGGAGTAGTGAGGATGGTTGGCTGATGGTGCTGGCCGGAACACTAGCCCACAACACCGAAAATCTAACCTAGATCCTAATTTTGGATGTCGAAGATGACAGGGTTGTGATTGGACAAATCTGAAACTAGCCGGCGATGCCCGATTGGATCGAATATGACCTAGCAACATCGGCTAGGTCAATAGCAGTGTCTGTCCGGTGGCTGAGCTGTTACCGGTGGTGATGTAGTGTTGCTGGTTGGATCTTCACAGAAGAATGAGGGCGCGACAGTAAGAAGAAGAGAGGGAGGAACTAGAGCTCTCCGATCGCGATTGACCCTAGATTTGGTCGCCGGCAAGAGACAGCGGCCGCGGCGTTGTCGACAGAGACTCGACTAGGGCAGAGATGGCAATCGACTGTCGTAGAAGGGCCGATTGGTCGACAAGGCAGAGAGCTGGGTCGGCGGCTGGAGATTAGAGCTTGGTCGACGGCGACTGCGTGAGGGGGAAGAGATCGACGACGAGGGGTAATGGGGGAAGCGACTGAGTGAGGAGGAGATCGAGGAAGAAAGGGAAAAATCGAGTGAGGTAATGATATAACTTAGGATTAATATTTTTAAAGCTTAGATTATTAAATTCCAACTTAGGGTTTAATCAAATCTATTAACTCCCAATTAAATTAATATTTCAAACAGGTTTTATAAAAACATATTCTTATATCCCCGTGAACTCCCCTAATTAGCTTCAATTAAATCTAGAAAAATTCTTAAAATTTTCCAAAAATTCATTTAATCTTATTCCTCGGTCGACGCACATTATTTTATTTTTTTAATTATCGTATTTAACAGACCCTGACATTTTCAGACTGCTCACGAGTATCGTGGTAGAGTGTTTCTCCCGCAGTCTACAACTGACGAGCTGGGTGTCTTGGTCATTTGTATACCCTGTGGTGGAGCATTGCTCCCACAAACGAGACCCCAATTACTGATACTGTAATCGATATACACATATGAGATTTTGTACTTATGTTGATTATTAATATTACATGCATAGGAGATGCTCGCACTCCTACAAGATGAAACACGATCGAAACCCGGATCTACCACAGTAAAGTCAATGAACCCTAATATCAAACCAACCAACTTCATCTAATAATAGATTCCATTACAACCTCAACCCTTGTGTCATAATCCACATTCTACATGTATTTCTCAACCAATACTTCATAAATCCCTAGGAGTTAAATCAATTAATTTTTAATCCAATCTTTAACTACAAGATATAAGTACAAGAGGCTCTTTAAACTCCCAAATCCTAGCAACAGTAAAGTCCATGATCAATAACATCATGTACAACTAACCATAGAAAATCATAAAGAATATTATACATCCATTATATTTCTTGATCCAACACATACCAATTAATCTAAACAAGATCCCTGTAAGAACAAAATAAATAACACCATCTCCAAATTTATAGCCCAAATTGAACACAACATAACTAACATGATCCAAACATCCAACAACTCAATCATCTTATACAAATTGCTACTATTCAATAGATCCAATTCAAATTCAAAAATCTCAAGGCAACTTAGCAATCTCATTCCATCTTTACAAATCCCTCATCATATAATTAAATAAAAATCTAAGAATTCCAATTATAAGTATACAAGAAACATCAATACTACCCAATCAAAATTCATAACCCTAATGTAAATATACTAATATAAGTTATCCACAAATTTCCAAATACACCCAAATGCTAATCCAATTCCAACATTCCAAATCTGAATTCAACTCAAGAACATGAAACTGAGCAACATAATATAACTACATCCACAAACTTATTAAAATTACATCCACTCAAAACAATTACACAACTACATGAATCAATCCTATAATCTCAAGATGACCAACAAGCACCAATAGATCCAAACTTGAACTCATTAACATAAATTGCTTACCCATTGGCCGACAATGGCTGGAGACAAGATCTGATTGGATCAGAAGGGAGACATCAATGAAGCCAGAGCTGGAGTAAAACAATTGTGGTCGGAGAACTACAAATTGGCAGGATCAGAGGCTTCTTCCTCTTATTGGTGATGGCTGGCCAACATCAAAAATAACAACGAGAGAAGATCAATCAGCCATCAGGAAGTAATACCCAACTCAACTTAATCAGAAACCAAAATCTTACCCCTAGCTAAAATGAAACTGAGAGTGGCCTAGGAGCATAAATTCAAGGAGCAGTGGTCGGCAGCTCTGAATTTGGGCTTAATCAAGTTTAAGTTCATGGCAGCCGGAGCAAATCTAGTGTGATAGAAACATAAGCGGAGCAATGAGATGGCCGACAAATCCAAGTTGACCAAAGCAAAGAGAAAAAAAAATTAGAACTCACCGGAGCAATGATATGGCTGATGATTCGGGTCAAATCTGACCTATGCAGTGTTGGTTGATCTCCAGAGATACAACCAAATCAAGGCTTGGACACTCCGATCCAATTATGGCTGTGGCCTGTGGCATGGGATGGTCAGCGATGATCTCCACAGTAGAGGAACGGGGGGTGCTGTCGGCAAAATCGGGAAGAAGAGAGTGGGCTCGGAGCTAACCCCTTTGGTCGCAGCTTGGCCCCTACTAACAATGGTTGGATGGAGCTCCACAATGGAAAATAGGTCGCCGGTGATCAGCTAGGGCAAGGCAACAACTAGATATTGGAAAAGGAGAGAAAGAAGAAGAAGAAGAAGGGTAGAGCTATGGTGGTGCTACCAGTCACTCTCGTCTGGCTGTTGTGGCCGAAGAAGATCGGTGATCATCAGCATAAATGGGCAGTGGCTTCAGGGAGATCAATTTTGAGAGGAATAAGAGGGAGTGTGGGCCAAGGGGTGTAATCGGGGAGAAATTAAAGAGTGAACTTTATGGGGAAATAAACTTAGGTTTATTTAAATCCAACTTAGGGTTTCAATAACTCATATTTAGGTTTATTATTTCCAACTAAGGTCAATAAATTCCAACCTTAGGTTTAATAACTTTAATCAACTCCCACTTAATTGATATTTCAAACAGGCCTTTCAAAAGCCTATTATTTATATCCCCGTGAACTCCCCCGTTTAGCTCCGATTAAATCTCAAAAAAATTCTAAAAATCCCTAAAAATTCTTTTAAACTTATTCCTCGGTCAACGCATATTATTTTATTAATTTTTATTTGTCGTATTTAACATAGACAGTTATCTTTAACGCATGTAGAGGTTGACACTCAGGAGAGTCTATCCTGGAAGGGGGGTGCTCCACTGCCTTACCAACTGAGGAGGAGGAAGAGGAGGAGGCACCAGGTTTCACACTTTTTGTTCTACCTACCCCACTTCCCACTGATCCAATATTGGAGGAGAGACTTTCTAGACTGGAGGAGTCATCACTACGGTTAGAGCAGTTAGTCTCCAGTCTATGTACGAAGGTCGTTATTGGCTTCTAGAGGATAGAGGACCTTATCCGAGCTTTGAGCTTCACTTACCCTCCTCCACTACCCTCGAATGTCGAGCCTTAGCATTGCTATCTGTTTTTTGATATTGTCTCTATGCTTGACATGTAATTTTGGATTCATTTGACTTGGTTGGTTTAGATCTGAATTTTGACCATATTTTGGCTTGATAGCTGACTTGTACTTTTGTCTTACTTATGCTAAGATGTCTTGTCACATTTTGTTTGTTTATCACCTATGCATGTTTACTTGCTTGTAAATTTATGCTCGTTCTATGAATGTTCATATTTTTGATGTATGTCAAGGGGGAGGATAAGAGTTAAGATAAGAAATTTTCAAATTTTAAAATCCTCTTATTCAACAATTCAAAATTTAAAATCCTCTTATTCAAAAATTCAAAATAAATCTTTATTTATACATGTGTGTTAATATTTTACTTAGCAAGAAAAAGGACTTTTATTTTTCTAACTTTAACTCTAGTTGTTATTACATCAAAAATGGAGAGATTGTTGGTGTAGTTTGCACTAATAGTCTAACCCAGGATTTTGATGTATGATGACTGGTTAAAGTTAGACTGTTGTTATCTAACCTCTTGAGCTAAGTGTGCAGGCTAATTAACTTGACAGATCTAGAGAACTAAACACCAGTCTGAAATCCAATCGGGTCAAGGAGGACCAGATGATTGGCAAAAAGTCCAACTGGGTCAGAGAGGACCAGATAGTTGGCAGGAAGTCAGTCAGGTCAGGGAGGACCAGACGACTAGCTGAAGTCCAGATGTGGGATTCTGACAATAATCCCTAATGGGTCAGGAGAAGTCAAGAAAGGAAGTCGGCAAATGGTAAGTGAGATAAGCTAACTGGAGGAGCAAATCTAGTGAGGTCGAGTCCCAGTAGGACGTTAGGCGTTGGTCCAACTTAGATCCAACTTGGAACTCTAAGTTGAGACCGTGACTAGATCTGGGTCATAGACAGACAGGATCTAAGTCACAAATGTTATTTATATGTGTATTATTTATTCTAACTCTAATTTGATACCATGACTAGATCCTGGTTGTGGTTAGACAAGATCTAAGTCATAAATATATTTGTGCATGCATTATTTGTCTAACTTTGTGTAGTAAGCGTGCATATTGGACTAACAGTTCTTGTAGGGCAAAAGTCAAATTATGGTCAACAATGTTCCAAGCGCCTCTAGTGGATGGAAGCACCTCGCCTCGAGTGGATGGAGGTGCCTTGGATCTAAAGTCTTTGGAGGCACCTTGAGTGGATGGAGGTGCCTCGAAGCCAAAGGCGTTGGAGACGTCTCAACGCAAAGGCACTAGAGGCGCCTTAGTGCGCAGATAGCTACAAGGATTGGTTTTTCATGAGCAGTTAACATGTGGCACTGATGGAGGCACCCCAGACGGATTGGAGACACCTCAGAGTAGATAAACAGTGAAAATTTTGAATCATATCAGCCTCAATGGAGGCGCCCCGGATCAATGGAGGCGCCCCCAATGAGTTATAAAACACCTTCGCCGAATAGAAGCAGATCATGAATTCAAAACGTTGTTTCTTCATCATACTCCTGCTTCGTGCTCTGCAACTTCTGTGATACGATCTTGTTGTGTCAAACTAATGCCAGAACCACCTTCTGCAGCAAGATCTTCACCAACACACCAGTTCGTCATCGATCATCTCAAGTGTTGGGTAACGGTTAATTATTGTATTTTTTTATACTTGCATAAGAAGGTGTAGTATTGTTACACCTTCTTTATCTTGTATTCGGTTTCTCCGTCCGAAGGTTTTTTGGAGGATACGACTAGTGGATTGTCCATCGAAAACATCCCAAAGAGGTGTGGGCCTTAGAGTAGTAGTCCACTGGGCTGCGAACCAAGTAAATCGAACGCATTCTATTTCTATTCATCTTTTTTGTTGTCTTCCGCTATGTGCTCGAATTTTCGATAAAGTTTTTTAAATTAAAAAAGAATTTTTTTTTTGAAAACACGTGATTCACCCCTCCCCCCTCCCCACCACCCCCCTCTCTCACATGCATTTGATCCTACATTCACCTCCTCTACTACCACACTAACACAATCCAACAAAAGAACCCAAGGGAACCACGCCCTTGATACTGAAAGGTAAGGACTACACTAGGTGCTTTGCATGCAATAAGAAGGTGCACTGCCATAATCAATGTCCTAAAAGAAGGTAACCCAAGAGACATAGAAGAGAAAACTCAAGTTAAGAGGGAGGTTCTAAGACAAACCCAAAGGTATCATCATCTAGCTTTTGTGCTATCTTTAATGATGTATCTTTTTATCATGATAGAAAGCATATTAGTTTATGATTTTAGTGATTCATATCATAAAAATAGGAAATTTTATTCTTTTTCTAGGCTAATAGTCGTAATCTGACTTCTATCAAGAATTTATTCGATTGTCTAATTGACTGAACTCTCATCAACTGACTGTCGTAGTCCACTCTCAAACTTAGAGTAACTGATCTACACGAAGTAGGTGTTCAGTTGACTTCCAGTCAACTCTTCCTACCTCAATTGATTGAAGTAACATTTAGTCAACTTCATTCCAAATAGAACCCTATTTGAGAACAGAACATCCTAAGTTGACTCCCTAGTTGACTCAATACATCAATCAACTAATCTTTACCCTTAATCAATTGGGTCATCAACTCTAACTCACAAACACTCATTTCTTGGTTGAGTCCATACCTTAGTTAAAGTTTACTTAAACCTAAAATACAAGTCACTCATAGACTTTTATAACTCACCAAGAGTTTACCTATCAAAAGGCATCAACTCCATGTCTTCCTCATCTTCAAAGAGTCTCACCTCTGGGAATTCTTCGTCTACCAAGAGTTTCACCTCTAGGACTTCTTCATCTACCATAAGGCTCACCTTCAAATAGGGATATAAATGAACTAAATGCTCATGAGTAAGTTTAATGTTCGGCTTGATAAGAAATTGTTTACATTCATTCAATATACACAACATCAATTAAATGAATAAGTTTGAACAACTTATTAAATCAAATGAGCAAGCTTGAATACATATGGGTTCAATTTATTAATATTCATGAATAAAGATAATGAATTATTTATGAATAATGTCCATGAATAAAATTTATGAGATATGTTCATCAACAAAATTCTTATTAAATTTATAAATAGATAAAGAAACTCTCAAAATGAATAAACAAACTTGTAATATAAAACTCACTAACCAACCAAAGCTCAAATATATAAAATTTTCAAATAATGAAACAAGATCAAATTGAGAACTCAATAATAACTAAATGAACCAATCTCAAGTCAAGATTTAACAAAGTTTAAGCTCATAAAAAAAGGAAACCAAGCTAATATTGAACAATCATTTCAATGACTTGGTTCATTTTCGTCTTGGCTTGACTTCGCTTAGTTCGATTATCTTATCAAACAAGCTTGAACAACACAAAGTTTAGCTCTATATAGCTTGTTTACTGCTCTGTCTTCGAAATTTCTTCGTCTGCTAAGAACTTTACTTTTAGATCTTCCTCGTTTATTCGTATTTGGTCACCCTTGCCCTATCGAGACTTCTAATTGCTAAAAATCTGATCTTCTTTGACTTATTTAGGCTTCTCCATCCATTAAGTATTTAGTCACTCTTGATTTACTTAAACTTTTCCTTTGCTAACACCTATTGCACTTCTCATATTACAAAGAATCTGATCAACTTTGACTTACTTGGTTGATTCATCCACTACATTTGCTATAACTTGTCACCTATCCCACACTTAACAAACTTGATTAGTAAAATATTCATGTAATCAAATCTTTTGTCAAAACACATCGAAACTACTTAGTTAATCTTAGTCACTTGAGGTACGATTGCACAAACAATCTTCTTGTAACATGATTGCACCAATATTACTACATTTGTTGTAAAATACGAAAAATTTAAATTTAAGCCCTAAAAATAAGAAATAAAAAAGAAGAAAATTTTTTGGGGTGTTATAAAATTTTTCGGTATTAATCTGGAAATATATGAGGTAGTTTGGAGTTATTAAGAATTTAAATAGGATTAAATTAATATAAACTTAGGTTAACTTAATTAAACCCTAGGTTTAGGATTTATAAATTGAGGTTACTGTGCATTTTCTTTCACTCGACATTTCCGCCGAGCTCCCTCTCCTCTCCACTCGACTTTTGCCCGAGCACCGCCGAGCCTTTTCCCCCTCTTCTCGCGAGTTTGTTGCTCTTCTTCCCTCTCATCGCTGCTCAATTGCCGGCGATTGGGCGTCGATGGAGCAGTCCCAACCACGGCCAAGCATCAAGTGAAGAGGAGTCGCGTCCACCATACTTCCACCGCCGACCTAGCCTCGTCAATGTCAGGATTGGGGAGGATGTCGGGGCATTGAATTCCAGATTCTCTCCCTTTAATCCTCCGGTCGATCGTTGTCATAGATCCATTCCTGTTTCCCTACCACTGACGAGCTGCGACCATCCTTACCTTCAGATCAGCGGCGCCGGCGATCAGGGTTAGGGTAAGCATCTACCTGTTTCTTTCCTTTTCCTTTGAATGGTTTCAATTGAGTGAAGGTTTCAACCAATCTTAGGTCAGATCCGGAATTGTCCGCGTTCCCTGGCCAGTAAATGGTGTTGCCGGCCAATTGCAGGGACTTCTGATCAGCTCTGGCCAGGGCTCCGCTCTTTATTCCGGCTATCCGAATCAGATTCGGCAGCCACCAGTGAGGGTAAGGATAGGCTAGATATTGATTAAGGGTTGTGTTGGTAGATGGTTGATGGTTGAAGTTGTTCTCTATTGTGTAGCTCACCTGTTTCTGTCCACCGACAACCACCACAGAAGCTTCTTATCACCGGCAGATCTGGAGTGAGGATCTAATCATCAAAGTGAGGTGAGTTTTAGTTATAATCTATACTATTGGATTTTGGTGTTAAGGATGGGATGTTTGTAGTTGAGTTCAGATTGGGGTTATATTTGATTATGTGATTATGGATTTGAATGAGTTGGGATTTAAGTTAGTGTAATTAAGATGTTCTTGCATGAACCTAAATAAGGTAGTTTGGTATGTGTTCAACCAAGTAATGAAATGGAATTAAATTAGGGTTTCCTAATCGATTGTTAAATGAAATTATTTTGAATTTATTCTAGGGTTTTATGTAATTAATGGAATGAGGAACAAATTAGCAATTAAGGATAAAGGGATTGTGAATTTAAGACTTTTTATAGGGATTTAATGATGAACTTAATCAGTTGAGTTCATACTGGGGTTTAAAACTACCTAAATAACCTTAGATAAATATGCCTAATTTATCAGGGTTAATTGGGAATTTGGTTTCCCTGACCGGACTTAGTATCAATTTGGATAAATGAAGTCCTTATGTGTCGATAGGAAATTAAATTAGAAAAGTTAGGGATGTTATGAGAATTTAGAGAATTCATTTATTGGATTGGGATAATGAAACTCTAAATTCGATTTGGTTCTATACGATCCAGAATTTTAAATAATTATCCCATGTAATATTATTAACGAGTTTGTAACTAGAATTAATCTAGTACTTATGTAGATTTCCTATTCTTGTTTATATGATCCGGATTTGAGACGGGACGTCAGATCTGAGGATTTTTCGGCTTATCTACATTTGAGGTGGGTACCTCTTTCTTTGTTTTCGTAGTTCACTTGATCTTTAGTGCATGACATATGATTTAATATTAATTAGGTATTTTGACTCTGTTCATATTTATCATG
>JBBUKS010027557.1:5000-11266 GCA_038050645.1 Hedychium gardnerianum
TATTTCATAAGAATGATTTGCATTCGCACACTCTATTTCTTTGTGATTTTGTTACTTTTACTCTTTTAGTTCGGAGGTCTGCTCTTTTCGTATTTTCATTGATAGGATGCAATTTGGAGCTAAAATTGATCAAAACGGACATTGGAGCTAGCTTTAGAAGAAAATCAACCAAGCATGGTCGTGCCTTCTCTTGCCAAGCAAGGTCGTGCCACAAAGGCATGACCGTGCTTCTTCAGCCGGCCACTCCAGCAAGTCCCACGGCCCAATTGTGCCTCATAGGCATGGTCATGCCTTTTCAACAAAGTCTCTAGCAATTCCAACAAGAGACACGACCCGACCTTACCTCCCAAGCATGGACATGTCTCCTCAAGCCATGTCTCTCCCATTTCTAGCAACTTTCATGGTTCGACCATGCCTCCCAGGCACAATCGTGCTTCACCTCAGCGTCCGGCCATGCACCCCACCCAAGCATGGTCATGTCAAATTCCAGATAGCACTACGGACCAAAAGTATAAACGTCATAACTTTCTGCATGTTTGGAGACACGAGCTTATCCAACTACTAAAATGTATATAACTTGAAGATCTACAACTTTACTTTAGAGTGTACCAGCAAAAAACATGGTATAGCCATGCTAAAAGGCATGGACGTGCCTCCCAGGCATGACCATGTCGCGTCCTCCGCCCAGACTGCAGACCAAACTTTGAAGCATCATACCTTTCAACTCAATTGGATTTTCAGAGAGTTCAACCTATCAAATTGAAGATAATTTCAAGAGCTACAACTTTGGTTCAGAGTCAAGCCAAGATAAAGTGGTCTAAGGGGTGAAACATTGGGTTTGGCAGAGCCTATCAAATCTGGTAGATCTGGATAATTTGGGGGAGGTATAAAAGGGTCAAGCAAACCCTTGCTTGACTCATCTTGGACAAGGGGGCTCCTCCCCCTTCCTTGGGAGAGGATTTTCCCCTTCTAGGGGAAACCATAGAGCATCCACCTTCATCTATCAAGATGATCCGTCCACCGTTGGAGCGAGGAATCCATCAAAATACACCGACATTGCATTGATAAGCATTCTCTTCTCTCTTCTCTATGTATTGAGTTGTAGTTTGCTATTTTCTTGGTCTATTGGATATATTTCCTTCTCCAAGGAGTAGATCTCCGAATTCTAGGATGTAGGAAGTAATTGTGATATGATGTTGATGTATAAATTATGGATTTGTCCATTTCATTGTTCTATGATATGTTTATGACTTGTTCTACGTGTGTTGTGCCTACTATGTGTTTGATTAAATGTGTGTGTGGTGAATGCATGTGGATGTGAAGGATTGGTCACCATGTAGAGGAGATTGTTTGGATTGTATACCCGGGGAGCCCTTAGTGACAAAGGGTAATCTTTTAATCAGACTTTCCAAAGTCATAGCCTTAAAATGAGGGTCAATTCTCCATAAGGGATTAGCTAATTAGAGTTTAATAGGTTTTCACCATTTCAATTTTAGGAAGTAACTTGTGTAATCTAGATTTTATACCCGAGGAGCCCTTAGTGACATAGGGTAATCCTTTAACTGAACTTTTTATGTTATCTCTTCTATTTAATAGCATTGAATGAACAATGGTGTAAACACTCCAGTGTCACTTCAGGGGGTTCCTACCCATAATTTGGTTAGGATCCCTACAAGGGTGTAAACATAGAGGGTAAGGGGATGAGCAATCCATAGTACACCAACTAGGATCATGATGAAATTGAAACCCTAGAATCTCCCCCCTAAGCTAACTTCTCTTTGTGTACATGCTCACTCATTCTCTCTCTCTCCCTCCCTCTCAACATTCTATAGTGCTCAGCTCACTCTCTCGACCTCTAGTTCTCAAGCTTTCAACTAACCTTCATTCATCTAGATAACTTGCTTTGCGAACTTGACTAGTGCTTAATCAATAGTCCCTGTGGATCAATATTTTTATTACTCAATGACTTAACCATGCACTTGTGGTGAGACAATAGGAGACAACATTCAAACATGAAACATTCAGGCACTTAAATGATGAGTTGACTACTTCGATTAAATCAAATTTTGAAGAATGTTGTAATGAAGCTATATAGAGAAGCAGTGATGAACTTGAAGAAGTACATTTTCAAACATTAGAGAGCCCCATGGAGGTAAGCTTGATTTATGGAGAGTTAGATACTCTTGATGATGGAAATAAAGAGTATGAGCAAATCAAGACACTTGAACAAGGTCTTCCTGAACTTAAGTCATGCCACCCCAAGTAGAGCTTAAACCTCTCCCTTTTAATCTTAGATATGAATTTCTTGGGCTAAATTCAATATTTTCAGTGATTGTCAATGTAAGTTTGAATGAATCTGAGACCAAAAAGTTTCTTAGAGAACTAAGCTTGCATGGGAAGGTAATCAGATATACCATCGATGACATTAAGGGAATTAGTCCTTCTTTGTGGATGCATAGAATTTTAATTGAAGATGATCATAAATGCTCGGTTGAACATCAGAGAAGGTTAATCCCAACATGAAGGAAGTGGTTAGGAAAGAAGTGTTGAAGCTTTTAGATGCCGGAATTATTTACCACATTTTTGATAGTGAATATGTAAGCTGGGTACATATGGTTCCAAAGAAAGGAGGGATGATTATAGTTGAAAATGAGAACAATAAATTGATTCCTACTCGGACAATTATCGGATGACATATGTGCATTGATTATAAGAAGTTAAACAAAGAAATGAGGAAGGACCATTTTCCTCTTCTCTTCATTGATCAAATGCTTGAAAGGCTTGTCAAGCACACATATTTTTGTTATCTATATGGGTATTTTGGGTTTTTCCAAATTCCTATACACCCTCATGATCAAAAGAAGACCACCTTTACATGCCCGTATGGAACTTTTGCTTACAGAAGAATATCTTTTGGTCTTTGTAATGCACCTACTACTTTCCAATTTTGCATAATGGCTATCTTCTCAGATTTGATTGAAGACATAATGGAAGTTTTCATGGATGATTTTTCTATGTATGGAACTGACTTTGACACATTTTTGTCTAATCTCTCTAGAGTTTTGTGGAGATGTGAGGAAGTTAATTTGTTTTTGAATTGGGAGAAATGACATTTCATGGTTAAAGAAGGAATTGTTCTGGGTCATAAAATTTCTTCACAAGGAATTGAAGTTTATAAGGAGAAAGAAGAAGAAATTGAGAAACTACCTCCACCGATAAATGTGAAAGGGGTGACGAGTTTTTTAAGTCATGCAAGATTCTACTAATGCTTCATAAAAGATTTCTCTAAGATTTCTAAACCTTTGACAAAATTATTGCTAAAAGATGTTGAATTCTACTTTGATAAATTGTCAAGATGCTTTTGTCAGGATAAAAAAGGCTTTGGTAACTGCTCCTATAATGCAAGAACCGGATTGGAAGCTCCCTTTCAAAAACATGTGTGATGCAAGTGACTATGTCATAGGACCTGTGTTGGGACAAAGAAAGGATAAGAAAGTGTATTTTACGAAATAGGAAGTGCACCGCTACGTCTTTAGCAATAAAAAGATATTAATCCCATAGGGACTGTGGATTAATGCACTAGTGAGTTTGTGAAACTAATAGCTAGACTAGTCGAGATTGTGAGAAGGCTTGTGAACTAGAGAGAGAGAGAGAGTGAGAAAGAGCTTGAGAGAGAGAGAGTGAGGTCTAGGTACGGGAAGAGAGGGAACTAAGTTGTGAAAGTTGGTTTAGGGAGTGATTCTAGGTTTTGGGTTTCACTATGATGTTAGATAATATTCCTATAACATGTTCATCTCCTGATTCTCTATACTACTCTTATGAACTAGGGTTAGTTCTTATGTCAAGATCTTTTAACTCTAGAAAGTGGGTAAGTGTCGATGTCCTTTGTCACTAAGGGCATAAATATTCGGTTGAATGAGAATCTTTTGTCACTAAGGATCTCTCGATTATCCAGTCTAGTAGCAACCTTAACATAGAAGCAAACACTCTCGATTATTCACATACATATTTCGTCAAACATGTAAAAGACACAACACATATAGCATAAGAGGTAACATCTCATAAAAAATAAGAAAATTGGCATATCGATAGTTCATGCATCATAAATCACGTCATAGGTACTCCCTAATCCTAAAATGCAAGAGATCTACTTGATAAACAAAGAGAGAAAGAACAAAGACAAGTAAAGAAAAATTCTAGCCTGATCTAGAGATAAGAGGGAAGGAATGCTTAGCCGATTATTGTCTTGGTCTTCGGGAGTGCTCTCCTCGGTTGGATGATGGATAGATCAAAGAAGATTGCCTCATATCGCCGGTGAAATCTCTGAAAATCGAGTGTTGATGGACTTGTATTCTCCCTAGAAGGGAAGAACAACCTCCCTCCCCCCCCCCCTCCCTTGAGAAAGGGGTGAAATTCCCTTTTATAGGCATGGGGCACAACCAATGTTTTTCTAGCACACGGTCATGCCTGAGAGGCACGACCTGCTCTTGAGTCTTTCTGGACTGGAGTCACAGTCATGCTTGTGAGGCACAGTCTAGTGTTGTGGAAGCACTTTGGCCAGACATGGCCGTGTCTCGGCCGTGTCTGGGACACATGGTCGTGCTTGAAATTCTCCCAGGTATGGCACACGACCATGTCTGGGATACACGGTCATGCCTGAAGTTCTCCTAGGTATGGCACACGGTCATGTCTAAGACACACGATCGTGCCTTCAGATATATTATACGGTCGTGTCTAGGACACAAGGTCGTGCCTTGAGTTCCTCTTGTTGATGAGGCACGCCTGTGCTTGAAAGGCATGTCCAGTGCCTTGGCCGTGCTTGGGAGGCACGACCATGGATCTTGCCTTGGTTGCTCTGCTTTTTGCTTTGCTGTCCATTTAAGTTCTGTTTTGCTCTGAAACGCATCCTATTATTGAAAATAAAGAAAAAGAAGATCTCTTGATGATATGGAGTAAAAAAGTATGATAACATAATAAAATGAGGTGTGATAATGTAGATCATGATAATGAAATGTAAGTAGATGTGTAATATAAAGTGTCTAAAAACATATATAATCTACGCACATCACACCCCCACACTTAAACCTTTGCTTGTCCTCAAGCAAAAACTTACAATCTAGATTCACGTGGCAATGAGGTGCATCATAATCCCTAGTGATTCACATTAATCCTATCTCATAGTTTCATTGGTGAGCATAATACACAGATTTTTTTGAGAATAACCTAAATAATAGTTCTCCTTGCTCGGTGCAATAAGTGACCTAACATTTTTAAGTATCAACTCCCAAGCCTAGTTAAGTCATTATCTAACTATGTTCCTTATGCGTCCGGAGATAGACACTTACTTGCCACACGTATGATTCATCTTTTTCAACTACACAAAGTCTTAAAGGATAACTCAGATAAAGAGAAACATAATAGTTATTTCTCCAGTAACCTAACTCGATCTCAAAGGGGTAACTTGTTAGTTTTCACTCATGATAACTATTTTTTAACCCTTATTCATGTCTTTTTTTATGTGCTTGTATGTAGCAACATGTAGCACTAAAATTAGTAGAGGGTTTTTTTATTTTTCCAAATGAGCTGACGTGATCCGAATTTCTCTAGTAACCAAAATGTAATTAAGAAATCGCCATAGAAACACAAGTAGTAGTCCAGTTCTATGAATCATGACTATTTTTAGATGATCAACTATCAATATCAAGCATAATGTGAAAGAGATCCTAAGACTAGGCCAATTCTCAGACTCATACAATTAAATACATGCTCATTTCATGCTACTATAGATAAAAAAAATAGTTCACTAAACATACTAGCAGCTGCATCACAATAAATGAAAATTTAGATAAGAGCGTGTTAGTATTTTTGCAAGAAAATAAGTCATGCTAAAATATGATAATATTGACTCATTTGAGCATGGTCATGCTTTTAGTGGTCATACTCTATCAAGAGGTCGTGATATCATTCCCGTCATATGAGAGGGATATATCTCATCTACATCACTCACATCCCTCCGCATAATTTGTTACATACTCAGTGATCGCCTTTATAGTTTACCCTGTTACGGGTGACCTTTGACGATAACAAAGTATATAACTCCTTATGTAGGGAACCATGGTGACTTCAGGTTTAAGGACTATTCATATCAATAGTCACATGAGAAAATATATGACACTCATATAATGATCTATGATACTTTCTCATGGCGGGTCATTCAGTATACATTCTCTAATGTATACCCATGTGTCAGCTTGATATCACATATC
>JBBUKS010027568.1:0-11266 GCA_038050645.1 Hedychium gardnerianum
CCGTGCAACTCTGAGCACAGGAGAACCTGTTGCCATCAAGAAGCTGGATACCAGTGCCTCCAGTGAACCTGATTCAGATTTTGCAGCTCAGGTGACTTTCATTCGATCAATTTGTCAACGTCAAGTTAAAAGTTTTTAAATGTTGCATTTGATCACTTCGTTTCTAAATATCCATTGATATATATATAAGTAAGTATTCTTGGTTGCAGTTGTCAATGGTTTCAAGACTCAAGAATGAGTTCTTCATTGAGTTACTAGGTTACTGCTTGGAAGATGATAACAGGATGTTGGTGTATCAGTTTGCTTCAAATGGATCTTTGCATGATATTTTGCACGGTACAAATGGATCTTTGCATGATAACATGTATGATCAGTTGAAGTCTTAAGAGTGCTTAATTACTGCACAGGGAGGAAAGGTGTGCAAGGTGCTGAACCAGGTCCACTCCTGAACTGGAACCAAAGAGTCAAGATTGCTTATGGTGCAGCAAGAGGCCTTGAGTATCTACATGAGAAAGTTCAGCCCCCAATCGTTCATCGGGACGTTCGATCCAGCAATGTCCTCCTCTTCGATGATTACACCGCCAAACTTGCGGACTTCAACTTAACTAACCAGTCCCCTGACACGGCGGCTCGTCTGCATTCAACGCGAGTGTTAGGAACTTTTGGCTATCATGCCCCCGAGTAAGTTCTACAATTTGCTCTCATTTTTTATCTTTTCATTTTTCATTTTTCATCCATTGATTATTATCCTGCAGGTATGCCATGACAGGCCAATTGACACAAAAAAGTGATATATACAGTTTTGGTGTCATCCTTCTCGAGCTTTTAACAGGGAGGAAACCCGTCGATCACACCATGCCTAAGGGACAACAAAGTCTAGTTACCTGGGTAATCTTTTCTTTGTAATTCTTATTCATCAATCATTAATAGAGATAATCGATCAATCGTAGTTAATAATTACTTACTTTGGTCGTTGTGGCCCTGCAGGCAACTCCAAGATTGAGTGAAGACAAAGTGAAGCAATGTGTTGATCCCAAGTTAGAAACTGACTTCCCTCCAAAAGCAGTTGCAAAGGTCAGTTCTTAAAACTACTAATAGTTAGGTTGGTTCAACCGAAAAACATGACCCGGTCGAGACCGACTGGTTATCGAAACATTGATGGGTTCTCTTATTGTGAAGTAAGGAAATCTCCCTGAATTTACAATTTCTCCTTTTGTTTTTATTTGTACTTTCAGCTAGCAGCAGTGGCAGCATTATGTGTGCAGTATGAAGCAGATTTCCGACCTAACATGACAGTCGTTGTGAAAGCCCTTCAGCCTCTTCTTCCTTCAAAACCCGGCCAAGAAACCAACAATTAGGGCTTATGGAATTACCTCCATGGATCTTTCTTTCTTTCTTTCCTTTTGTTTTTTTGTGATTTTGTTTTCCTTGTGAATGCTCATACTTGAAATGTTCTGTCATAGACTCATAAATTTGTTGAATTAATTAGATATGTTGGCTTGTGGCAAACTAGATAATTTTCTAATAAGAGCAGTAAGTGTATTTATTGTCATTAGTCACTTTGAAAATAATTAAGTCCTTGTGTTTAGCTGATGAACTGCAAAAATCATTAAAATTTGATTTGTTTTTTTTTTGTTGAAAACTTTTTCTTTTACTTATTTTTTATCAGATTTTTTTATAGAGATTTTTTATTTATTTTTATTTAATTAGATGAATTTTGTCCCACATGTCTTTTTTTAGAAAAGGAATTGGGTTTGGGCCACATTATTGTTTGCACTTGTTGGGCCGAATTCATTTTCTATTTAACTAGAAGAGCCCAGCAAGGAAGGAAAAAGGAGTTCACTCGGAGGAAAGTGATGGAAGGCGACGGCGGCGGGGGGCGGAGGGATGAGGCGGAGGAGCCGCGGGATGCCCGGGTGGTGAAGGAGCTACTCCGGTCGATGGGTCTGGGGGAGGGGGAGTATGAGCCGCGAGTGGTGCACCAGTTCCTGGAGCTAACCTACCGCTACGTGGTGGACGTGCTCACCGACGCCCAGATCTACGCCGACCATGCCTCTAAGACCTCCATCGATCCCGACGACGTGCGACTCGCCATCCAGGCGAAGGTCAACTTTTCCTTCTCGCAGCCCCCGCCGCGCGAGGTACGCCCCTCCCCAAGCCCTAATTATGATGACACGGCGTCAGGCCATCATTAAGCTTCATCTCCTACCCTCGCCTTTTATCTGTTCACTTTTGCGTTTCTATGCGTAGTTTTGCGTTGGAAATTGATAGCAGAGTATATCGAGTTCTCATTCATACTGTTGATACACAAACCGCTATCACTGACAATTAAACCTGTAACAAATTCAATACCATAGTAAGAAATGAATCAAAAGAGTAAACTTTAGTAAGGTTTTGTTGAGGTCCTCCTCTGCACTCTAGGCAAGCGGAAAGTGATACAACCTTCAGTCACTGATAAGCAACACATAAATATTACTTTTTTCATGGACACAATAAGCCAGAGCTTTATAAAGTCATAGCTATATCTTTGTGAACTGTGAACATTTGGGAGGTCTTGTTATTCAATTAAATGATATTTAATAGCAACAAAACAACTAAAATTTGTTGTTTTTTTTGTTTTTTTTTTGCTTCTAAAAGCTAAAGCCAAACAATCTCCCATATATTTTTTCACGAGAACTATAACTAAAATGTTGTTGCTCAATCAACATGATACTATGCATGCTGTCCTAAAGAGTGATTTTTACACCTTTCGTACTACTTTAAGAAAACAACTCGTCCAGACATAACAGTGACCCTCCTATTCCGGCACACATGCTTGTAATCTTTAGGCACTGATCTGTATAGAAACACCAAAATTCTGAATCGTTGGAATCTGGAGGGAATATATTATTCTAAATAAATAAAATAAATTTTATTTTGATATCTACATCCTGCTACATCTTTTATTAGTATTCATTGAAATGATATTCAACAAATGTTATAAAATTTGTATACATTTTCCCAGAAGGTTCGTTCACTATATACAAGAACTCACACCCCCATTTTGTTCCTACTGTGATAAGTCATGTACAAGCAAGTACCAGATGTATTATTGTTGCAATCACAATGAATTCTATATCGCCTGCTTGATCTCCCATTATGAGACTATATACATGATACTTGAGATTAGATATACCTAATTTTCACCAGCAAGGTGTAGGAAGAAACTTGGCTTCTGTGCATACTTCAATTTATGTCGATCCTAGCCTTAAATCTCTAATGTCCTGTTTGAGTTGGAGTGACCTTAGTTCAGATGAAAGAAATTGTATTAGGTCTAGGCCTCTTCTGTATTTTGTGGCTTCCGGTTAAATGAAAGATCTCTCACTTTTATTTATTTATATATATATATAAAGCTTTCTAATGGCATGCCTTTTGGAAGTTTTATTATCATCCCTTGATCCCTTACCATTTTTATGTTTCAAAATATACTGTAATGTTGGATATTAATCCTTGTACTTGCTGTACTAATTAGAGTTGAAGTTGTGAGTGATAAAGAAAGCCAATAAAAATATTTTACAACTTTAAAACAATTGAAAGTAATTAGATGTTAGTGGTGATACAGCTTCACATAGAGTTCAATAGCAAGATTCAACTCTAAATAGTTAGAACTCTTTTGGTTTCATCAATGTATATTTTTCCTTATTTTTTTTTTTTAAAAAAGAAGCCTACTAAGATAGTAGCAAGATTCAACCCTAAGTAGTTAGAACTCTTTTGGTTTCATCAATGTATATTTTTCTCATACTAGTAATGGTTTTTTCCTTTTGTTGACTGAAAGCACTAATTTCCCTGTAAGTACGGCCAGATTTTATTGTTGTCAAGATTAGTTTTGTTACAGGATTCAAAATTTGGAACTGTCATCTAATTCTAGGGTGGTAATCTCGCATTATATGCCATATGACTTGTCTTCTACAGGTGCTGCTCGAACTTGCTAAGAACAAGAATAAGGTTCCATTGCCCAAAACAATTGCACCACCAGGAAGCATTCCCTTGCCACCCGATCAGGACACCTTGATCAGCCCCAATTACCAGCTCCTGATACCAAGGAAGCAGCCTGCTCAGGTTGAAGAAACAGAGGAGGAAGGTGGCGACGATGCTAATGTAAACCCTAACTCCTCCAACAACTTATCTCAGGAGCAGAGAACTGCTTATGTTGATCCACAACCCTTCCAGCAGACTCAGCAGAGAGTGTCTTTTCCGCTTTCTTCAGCAGCAAAGCGTCCAAGGGGACAATGACGATCAATTATATCATTACCAGCATCATCTACCCATGTTCATCCAGACTATTTAGGATCAGCTATATGAATCTAAGCTCTATGCAAGTTTATATCACTACTTAAAGGCCATGGAATGTTCTAGCCTTTTAAAAAGTGATATTGCTAGCAAGAAAAATGAATGTTCATTTGTTTCCTTTGAATCTGTAATACAACACGTCTCAACTTTAGTTGTGAATATTTTGTATCCATTGCTAATACTTATGGCAATTAAATTTATACTTACTGTTATTTGTGACTTGCTTAATTGTTCCTCTTTCTAATTAATATAACTTGGTTGAATTAGTATTTTTAATTATTTGGTCCGATTGTATGTTTTTTCCGATGGAAAGAGGTTTCAAATTGCAAATTTCATCTCAATCCAGATGCAAACTGGGACTAAGGCTCCTTGATATTTTTTTTAATATTGAGATGTTATATACTAAATTCTGCTGGGAATAATTATCAATTTTTTTCTGCGAGAAAGCTTGCATTATCTCAATTACTTTACCTCATATTGCAAAAGGTAATTAGGATTTAGGGTTTATTCAGGCACCCCTCACAGTCTATCATGAGATTATGTAAAAAGAGAGGAGGTGAGAGAATTTTTTTTTTCCCCGAAGGCTCGGCATGCGCCCTCAACAAGAAGCTTATAATTTAACTATTAATAATTTTCAAGACAAGTTTTCATATTAAAATTAAATGAAACATCTATATGTTTATGTTGAAAAAAATCCACTTTGACAAAAATACGACTATAAACAACCTGCCTCAGTAATGTATTCTATGAATTAGAGCGTTTTTCGTTAAAAAGAAAAAAACATTTATAGTGCGTGTTGTAGTAAATTGCCCGGAAATTATTAAATGACTTCAAAAATGAGTATGATTCATCAAGAGTTAATTGCTAAAGAAACGAGAATTCCATGTTTGAGACTACTGAAAACATAAGTTGTAACATACTGACTCTGCATCATTCGCCAATAATTTTGTCTCCATAACTCTGCTATTCTTCCTTCACTGTTCATGCTACACCTTATTTTGCCTCTGAAATTTAATTTGGCAATCCTATTTTCAAAATTTATTAAGTTACAAAACCCATAAGAAAGAAAATGAAGCTAGGATCATTCTTCTCTTTTGGAGAAGGAATGAATGATTATATTGTTTCCTTGGTAATAAAATAACTCTTGTTAGTAGTAATCACCACCAGAAGCAAGCTACAAGCCACAACCACACTTCAAATATCTACTACTCTGCCACACTATGATTTGAGGAAGTCAAGACATGGAGTTTTAGCTACATAAGAAAGTTCGCACCTTGCCAAGTTAGGTTTCAGCTCATTTGATAGGCGAAGGGATCCCATAAACAAACCAAGTAGACAAAGGCATCAACTGTTTTACCAATCAATTGTTTTTACACTGGTGACTAAAGGTATTAACTTGCACCCACAAAAAATCATTTTTCAATTTGATCCCAGACATTCATTAGTAGATACTTTGGTAGACAGATCAATCATGTTTTGACTACTATCATTTTTGCCTTGACCAGTGAGAAGATATATTTCTACAAAGTCAGCCTCACTCAGTCCTTCTGACATCTCATTGAAAAGTAGTAAATTGAAGAAAAAATGCAATTTGGAATAAAACAGAAGAATGGAATACCGGGGAATGCTCAACATGAAAAAGAAAATTCAAAAAGACACATATTTGACTAATAAAAAGCATTCAAATTGACCAAAACGTTTAATGGAAGACACAAAAACTTGACGACCACAGCAATTTAGCAATGAATTCATCAGATCCAAATCCAAACAAACGCCAGAAATTCAAATGAAACCTAGACCAGCACTCGAGCTATGGAGCACTAACCGACAGGATCAAGCAGTGAGCACGACAGCGCCGCCCGCAGCCTTAATCTTCTTCTCAGCAATCTTCGACACGAGCTTGGCCTTCACGACGATGGGACAGTCCGGGGGCAACGCCCCTTTGCCGAGGACCTTGAAGTACCCAAACTGGGTGACGTCGATGAGCGGGGCATTTTGGCCGCTGCCGTTCTTGGAGGCCTCTTCCTTGACGTCTTCGGGGACGAGAGACCAGAGGCTGTCGATGTTGACGATGGGGCAGTGGAACTTGTTGCGGAGGCGGTGGAAGTAGCGCATCCCGACCTTCCCGAAGTAACCCGGGTGATACTTGTCGAAGAGGATGCGGTGGTGGTGCATGCCTCCGGCGTTACCGCGACCACCGGGATGCTTCCGGTGCTTGCCGATCCGTCCGTGGCCGGCACTAACGTGGCCCCTCTTCTTCCGGTTCTTCTTGAAGCGGGTTGTCATGGCGGCGACGGCGGTTCCGCCCTAATTCTCCGATTAGGGTTTCTACGAAGTCCGTAAGACAAAGACTGGAAACCAAACAGCGGCCAGGCTTTATATATAGCTACAGATTGATGCTCGGCCGTATGATTAGGACTCAACGGTAAATGATTTATTGAAATTGCACGGATATTCGGCCCGTGGAGAATGCTTCTGTTGTTTTCATATTATTATCCTTTTAAATTTTGAAATTATATATTTACCCTTTAGCAGTGGCGTCAATTTTATTTTAGTCCTACGGTTTATATTTTTTTCAAAGTACCTCATAAGCACTGAGCAGGAGCTTATAATCGCCGGAAATAGGGAAGAAGCAGCCCCCGACGAGATGATTTCGCTTGAGAAACTACACCGGTGGAGAAGAAGATGAACTTGGAAGGTAAATAAGGAGCACAAGGCAACGCCGGTGAGTCAACTTTCTATCTTCTTCCGTGCCGGCTGTTTGTTCTGTTTATTGGTAGCGCACTCAAGTTGCTCGACAAAATGTCTCCATTGACAGCAAAGGATAGATACTGGTCCACTGCCGCATGTATTCAGACCAATCCAGTTTTGTTTATGGGTTTTGTGATTTTACGACTGAACTTGAACGAAAGAATAAAATTCAAAGAGTACGAATGCTCTTTAGCTACAACATGAGAATCCAGTGACTACTACTGTACATGATTGATCATAAACCATGCGATGAGAATCATGAGGCATTGTAACCTGTATTTTCAGTTAATCAAGTGTGAAATTACTTCAGTAGCTTCTACATATTAATCTGATACTGGTTGAGAAATTTATTTTTTTCTTTCTTAGAATTATGCTCTTGTATGATGTGCATGTTTTCTCTCAATCCGAATATCAGTTCCAACCATAGCTGGTAAAGGTGGATGTTGTTTTTGGCCCTGAACACTAATGTCAAACTGTATAAAAAAGAGTTCTATGAGCAAGGGTCTTTGTTGTATTCAGTAGCAGGATAAATTACATTTAGTTCACCTCCATATGTGGAACTCAAGATCTCTTATGATTGTAGTATCATCTGTATGTGATCTGGGTATAGATTTGGCTGTGATGGAGAATTTTCTTTTTTACTTGAATGGTGGTTAAATTCAAAAGGCAAAATGATCTCTATAAGACTTTGATTACTTAGACAGGGAGCTTCATCATTTATGTACATTTTTGTGATATTTTCCTAGTATATTCTATCTAAATTATCAGACCCTTAAAAGGATGAACTATGATAATCCATTTTGTGATCTCTCTCTCACATACACATATGTTTCCACATGAAAGCTTGATGAACTCCTAAACAAGCCATTTAACTATTATTATGAGACAAAAACTCAAAAAACTATTATGGTTACATGCAGCTGACACGGCGGCTTATCCATTAAATCATCATCATCGTTGAGTCTTGTTTGCCCTAACTATTTGAGGTCGGATACATGTCTTTCCACTTACCTCTATGTAAATATATTACAATAGTATCCAAATCAACTAAGTTATTTTTTATTATCTCTTATACGTTCTATTCTAATAGATTCAACTCTAGCTCTAAACTAGTTGGCTTTGCACCTGATCTAATATTTCCTCTCATTTTTTAGCATATACTGCAGCCATAATTGCACTCGAATATTAATGTATTTTTACTTTAATCTTTCTAATAACAATGCACATCCATCTTACCATTTTCATTTTTACTATATTTGCTTGTTATATGTTACTTCTTAACAACACAACATTATGATCCAAATGTATGAATGGTGACATCACTATCTTATAAAAAATTCCATTTAATTTATAGAAGCTGGTCTCAATTTTGACCATTCATATAATATCCCGTCTTGTTGAATACCAAATACAAAATATCTAAAACTCTTACAAACAAAAAATATATGCTCATTTATCACTATTCTGTCATTATATATATGTATATAACTGTAGTTTTTGTTCTACTTTAATTTCTAAAGTCTTTCTCCATGATCCAAATTTCTGCTTTAATCTAATAAAACAATTATATCTGCAATATATATATATATATAACTGTTGTTTTTGTTCTATTTTAATTTCTAAAGTCTTTCTCCCGATCCAAATTTCTAATTTAATTTAACACAACAATTATATCTTTGAATGCTTCTAGAGGGATTCATCTTGAAGCTTATCCAGTGAATGCTTAAAAAAAACAGAGTATCTTCTACTTTGATACCCAGACAATTTCTTCATTGAAAGACACAGAAAGTTTCTAAAATAACCCATATTCATACACTGGATCTCTCACTTTCTAATCTCATTTCTTCATCCTGATAGAAGAATCCTAAACTCTCAGTTTCTAATCTCATATCATAATTAGTTCATCCTGGTAATTAACAGAAGTCTCCCTTGTTGAATAATAGATATAAAAAACATTTGAAACTCTTGTAAGAATTTTATGTCCAATCATCTTTTACCTTTATTGATTTCTTATTTCCTTTCCTTTAATTTTTCAAGTTTTTCTTCACAATTCATGTTTTTTCACAATTCAAATTTTGACAACAGTACCTGCAATTAGCATGCACTAAAGAGATATATCTTGAAGCTTAGCCATTGAATTCTTGAAACATAAAACAAGCCAATGTATCTTATACTGAGATATTGAAAGACTGAAGTTTTTCCAAAAATAACCAATATTTATATGCTGAGTCTCTCAGTTTCTAATCTCATATCATAACTCCATCCTGATAATTAACAAAAGCAGAATATTATTGCATGTATATTCTCAAGCATATGAGGATGCTATTGAGTGAATGGGAGGAGGCTGCAAGGATTGCAGTAGATCAACATCAGGCAAGCTCAAAGGAGGCAGTGAGAATTGTCCATAAGTGGAGCTTCCTTTCCTCATCTCCTGCATTGTCATCAAAGCGACAACTGTGCTCCTAAAAATGCTCTGCTCTTCTCCTACTAATTTCCTTTTCTCTTCTTGTTTCAATTGCTGATGATCGGCCTTGGAAGGGAACACTAAATCTATCATGCTTTCGCATTCCTTGACTAGCTTTGAGATGAGATCCGTTGTGAAGAAAGGCTGCTTCAGGATCTTTTCAATGAAGAGTAGTCGCAGGAGGCTCCCACTGTGCTTGTCATATTTCTTCAAGATCTTGGCAAGCCCTGCAATAATCAAATCCGGTACAAAGCATAGGAAAGAAGAGAAGAAAAGTTCAAAGTGACAGTGGTATAAGTATTTTCATCAGACCCTAATGTTGAATAACTTTTCTTCGCAATCGAAGATTAAAGTTTTCTCTTTTTTTGATTCTTTGATTCAGGAAAAGGTTTACTGCATATGAGTCTAATGGAGCTAAGTAGAAGATCTTGAAATTGGCAATGACCTATGTAGTTGATGCTGCTGTAGTTCTCCAGCAGCACCATTTCCCCATGTAAGTTCACAATCTCCTTCCTAATCCTTGATATCTCTTTTGCATACTCTTCCTCTCTTCCTCTTGCCTGATACATCTTAGCCACCCTCGTGATCATCTCCTGCAAATCCTGCCACCAAAAAAGATGAAATTTTTATTCCACAAATTTCTTAATCTGGCGGCCACGGCGCATGAATGCTCAACAGGCATCGGACTTGTGTCATGAATCCACTTGTTCAAGCATCTTACCCTCTGCCTGATGATGAATTCCTCCTCCTGCTCAACAAAGAAGGCATTGAGCTTGTCGATCTCGAAATTCAGCAGCTCGATGAACTCAGCCTCGACCTTGGAGCAAGGCTGTGCTTCCGGGATGAGCTTCACCAGCTGCTTGAGGTCCTTGTAGGACAAGAACTTGTCCCTCCATTCTGGGAGAGTCTCCTCTATCTGCTCCTTGAGCCTTTTGCCAAACTTCATGTCTCCTAAAACTGAACTGATCTCAGCTTGGCAGATTGATCAAGCATGTTGCTGTGTGCAGGTATCTGAACCACCAAGAAGAGCAGATGATTATAAGCTGACGAAGGGGAGGAATATTTGGGAGCATATACTAAGCGTGTTAGGATGAACTGAGATAACGAAATCAAAGCATAGAGTAGTTCGCTGGCATATTCTTTGGAACCCCAAAACCCCAAGGCTTGGGATTGGCGGATTGATGCCACAAGTCTCCAAAAACGAAGGTAGACCTTTTCCTCTCCTAGCTTTCAATGCTTGTGATTGTCTAATTGGAACAAGACAAGTGGTGGATATGCGGTAGATTCCGGAGGATCTAGTGTGGCACTGTGCAAGATCCTTCAAGAGTAAAAGTCAAAGTCAAAGTCAAAGTTATTCTAGAAAAGGTCAGACATAATCCTAGGCTCCTAGTTTGTGATTTCCTTGATTTGATTCATTGATCTTCAATAGTATGTTGATTTGACCAATCACTTAATCTGTTTGGAAAAAAAAATCCATAATCTCATGTATAAATTTTGTCATATAACATATTGACATCATTGCTTCAATTTACACATGTTTTCTTGTAGTTCTCTTCACTTCTACCTCATTGCTCTCCCCCCACTTTAACGTCTTTATTGATTTCTAGCTTTCTCGATCGAGATCCGAGCTAGCACGAGTATCTTGTTGTGATTCCATTCGTATAGATTGGTGGCTTTTGAGAAATGTGTTTGGTTGTCAAATGCGATTGCGTTCTTAGTTTT
>JBBUKS010027589.1:0-11266 GCA_038050645.1 Hedychium gardnerianum
GAGAGGAGGGGGCTTCATGGACGGCGGCCGCCTGAAGGGCGGCGGTACATTGTGCCTGTGGAAACTGGAAGGAGCGCAAATCATGTGAAAAGCAAATTGCAGGGACGGCCTTCGGATCCAGTTAAGAGATGATCTTGACCGTTAATATTATGCGGCCCCTATTTACTGATTTTTTTAATTATTATTATTTTGAACAACCTCACCTTGCAAACAATGAAACAATTTAAAATTAAAAAAATTATTTTAACTATTTTTTATTTTGGACAAAAATAATAATAATGAGGTCGTCCGTCTCATCGATAATTCATAGACAATTATTCAAACTGTCTTTCGATATAATATTTTCATATTATTATTTATTATCATTTACTTTTATTAATCAATTATACGAATAAGATAAATCTATATTATAACTCTCAGAACATGATATTAAGGTAAAATGACTGTAGTGCATGAAGTATTGTCATAATGAAATTTAGGAGTTAAATCTTGGCTAGTAGCTAGGTTCCTGCCCCCCCTTATGCACTAGTCACTGTTCGGGCTGGCTAAACTAGCTCCTGTGATTTACCTCCTCCGTGTTGGTCCTGGGACGGACTGGCGGGGGCGCTGGGGACGAGCGTTTCGTCTTTTTGACACAATAAGATAAAATGACTGATTCTTTTTTATACATCGAGGGTTTGAAATCTCATTATGACAACACCTCATGAGGGTTTGAAATCTCACATTGGATATTTTTAAATATATATAGAGTGCGAACCACTAGTAAAATTAGGGATCTCTTCGAGACCCACATGTATGTACTTTCTGAATTTACGTGATGGTCGGTTTATGGGGTTGGATCATTCACTTTCAGAATTAATTAGATCGCAAGAATTAGATATCTGAATTATCAAACAAAAAAACAAGTTTATATTGTAGTAACTATGAACCATAATGTTATAATATTGTAGCAGTTATGATAGTTATAATAACTATAATTCTAAATATTATTGAATAAGACAAAGTTTATATTATAGCAACTATAAAATTATAATATTTATAAAATTTAATAATTATGATTTCATAATTATTATAATATAAATATTATTAAAAAAGACAAGTTTGTGTAACTACTATGATATTATAATAATTTTAAAATCGTAGTTGTTAATAATATATTACAACAATTATGATTTTTTAATTGTTATTATATGAATATTGTTGAACAAATCAAATTCGTTTGATATTTATATTTAATATATATATAATAAAAAATAATAATATCAAATATTATATTTGATGACAACCTATCATTTTATAGGCAGCGATTTATCAAACGGTACACCCAAGTTTTAGATTGTCCAATTTTGAGATTGTCTAAAATGTGCATTTTTTTTTTCATTTTTCTCTCTCCTTTATATGCATCAACTTTCCTTTCTTCTCTTTCGATTTAAATTAAATTAAATTTTTCTCTCTTTTCTCTCCTTTGCATACATGCAACAACTACCGTGATACTATTTTTTAAAATCCAACACCACAACTTAAACCCTACACTAGCACCGCCGTGATGCTGGTGTTTAAAAACCAACACCACAGAGATGTTGGTATTTAAAAATAAGCACCATAACAGTGCTAGTATATTAATCTGTGATGTTGATTTTTTAAAAATAATAAAAATATATATATTTGGACTCCGGATCACTACAAAAACACATAGGAGTTGAAATTGGTCAAATCTTCTAGGTCCATCAATAAGTTTTGAGTAAAACTCATTAATGAACCTAGGGAAATCAAAATTCTGAAAAATTATAATGAGATGGAAGCTCTGAGTGTGGAAAAAATAGAGATGCCGTGAAATTATGGTTCTGAGTCTTCTACAAAAAGTTATGATTACGTATCAAGTTGCAAGGACATTAATGCTGGTTTTCCGAAACCAGCACTACAGTGTTGTGTTCTTCTCAGAAATCTAGTGTTGTTTTCAAATATCAACACTATATTGGTGTTGTTCCTTTAAAACCAATACCACAATATTCTGAAATTTTAAAATCATTTTGAGCATTGCTGCGAAGTTATGGAAATAATAAAGGAGGACACCTTTGGACCTCTGTGCACCAGATCAACCAACAGGACTTATAGTGGGTATGATATGAGTTCTCTAGGTTTATTAATGGATTTTGACCAAAACTCATTGATGGACGTAGGAGACTTGGATTTATGAAAACTTACCATAAGATAGAAGAAGTAAATATCTAGAAGGTATATATGGCTTGAAATCTTGGGTCTGAGCTCCTTAAACAAACTTTGACACATTGTCTGAAACTTCCTAAACCTAATCATAAACGCTGGAAAATGATAATTGAGGGCACACTTGGATTCATGGTCACTTCAGAAACCCAAAAGACTTCGAATGTGTCTGATCTAAGCTCTCTAGGTCTATCAATTAGTTTTGACCAAAACTCATTAATTGACCTCGGGGAATCAAAATTCTAAAAAATTATAATGAGATAGAAGCTCTGAGTGTGGAGAAGATAGAGATGCTGTGAAATTATGATTTTGAGTCTCTTACAAGAAATTATGATTGCGTGCCAAATTGCACGAGACACTGATGCTGGTATCGAAATAGCACCATAGTATTATGTTCTTCTTAGAAACCAAATTCTGGTTTTCGAAGATCAGCACTATAGTGGTGATTCTTTAAAACCAGCACCATAATATTCTGAAATTTTAAAATTATTTTGAGCATTATTGGAAAGGTCTGGAAATAGTAAAGGAGGACACCTTTGGATCCATGTGCATCGGATCAATCCACATGACTTAGAATGAGTCTGATCTAAGTTCTCTAAGTTCATCAATGAGTTTTAACTAAAACTCATTAATGGACCCAGGAGATTTGGATTTGTGAAAAGTTGACATATAATGAAAGAGAGTAGTGAGTAAAGGTATTTATGGTGTTCATGCCTTGTTCTGACATTCCTACGATAAGTTATGTATATATATGTGTCAAATGTTTTCTTTCGGAGACCGTAACTTTTGACTCAGATATCATAACGAGACGCTTTTTGGTTTGAATAGAAGCTTGTTTAGAGATCTACATTTATTACTAGGTAAAACCTATAATGACCTAATTTCAAATCCCAAAAATATCATTTAAAGCCTTTTTAGAGGGATCAAGGGGTTTTGGTCAAAATTTATTGATAGACCTAGAGAGTTTCGATCAGACCCATTCCAAGTGCTATATGTTTCTGAAGTTCCCCGGAATCTATATGTGTTATGCAGGGAGCAACACATATACATAAACTTCCTAGATGGGTCAAGGGGATCTGACATCTGGCAAGTAGATTCGATAGGTCCGGAGGACCTGATATCGAATCAAGTGGAAAACCAGGTAGGCCGATCCGATATTGAGCAAAGTCCAAATAGATCTAGAGGACCTGATGTTTGACAGGTAAGTTGACGTAAGCTCTTAGAGGGAGACCAGTGAGGTCGTGTCCTAGTAAGGACAAACCTTAGGTGTTAATCCAACTAAAAAAATCAACTGAGGTTTCTAAATTGAGATCAAGACAGTCCTAACTGTCATACTCATGCATATTTATATATCTGTCTAACTCTGTTTTGCAAGACTCCTATTATATTACCTGTGCTAACTTTATTTTGCAAATAAACAAAGTTCAGGGTTGAACGTAGGTTCGGTCGACCGAACTGGAAGTTTTGTCAACTGATCCGACTAGCGTGGCACAGAACTGATCCGAGTTCAACAAACATGGTAAAAAAGTTTTTTCAATCGACGGATCCATGAGATCAATCGACCGATCCAGCCAGCATGGCGCAAATCAGACTCAGTTCGGTAGACATGGAATTACAGCTTTATCAATCAACGGATAACATGGATCCGTTAACCGATCCAAAAATGGTAAACAACAGAGATCAAATCGAAAATGCAGGAAAGGAAGCTTCGGATTCCATTAACTGATCAACTAGATCAGTCGATTGAACAAGCATGATTTACGGGATCGGACGGATAAAATCAGAACATGCATGGAAGGAAAGACGCAGGGTTCAGTCGACAGATAGGAGGTTCTATCAACTAAAAGGATTAGTCGAAGGAACAAAGGATTAGTCAACCAAACGTCTCCTATAAAAGAAGACCTCGGGCTTTAAGCCGAGCAACTGACTCATTCATTCATTCGATCTTCTATTGCGCTCATTCATATCTCTGCTGTGACTACTTGTGCAAGCTACAACCACTATGACGCCGAGAGGCTTTTGACAACTGACGCTTCACTTCATATACTTGTTGTCGGTATTCTTTATTGTACTTGCATAGCTTGTTAGTATATTGTATTCATACTTGTACAACCTTGCTTTTCGGAGAGAAGAACTATATTAGATTGTCCATCGGAAGCGACCAAGGGTCGCAGGCCTTGGAGTAGTAGTCGCTGGACTACGAACCAAGTAAAACTGACTGCATCTTTGTCTCTCTTTTTATTCCGATGCTAATACTCTTTTCGATTTTATGAATATGATAAAAGAAAAGATTTTAATCGAACGACATTCACCCCCCTCTCTCGACACCTTCGATCCAATAATTAGCATCATAGCCGGTTTGCTCTGAAATAACTTAACATTTTTTCGAGCCTTTTAAAATCTTTTTTTTTTGCATTCTTTGAAAAAAAAAAATTTGTTCTTTTTTCTATAGCATTATTTCTTTTTCCATTACTCTACTAATCCTAAGACAAAGTCTTGAAATTTTTTTCTCTGTTTATATCTTGTGTAAGAATGTCGATGTCTCACCAAGAGGGATACAACACGGTCCGTCCTCCACTATTCAATGGAGAAGACTTCAGTTATTGAAAACGAAGGATGAAGTGCTTCCTCAAATCTGACATCGATATGTGATTCACAATCATAAAAGGATACTCACCACCAACCAAACATGGAGAACCACTAGACCCGAAAAAATGGACTCCGAAAATGAAGAAGAAAGCCCAAGTCGACTATAAGGTGATGAACACACTGCAATGCAGCCTAACAAAGGAATAGCTCAATCGAGTTGGTCCATTCGACAACTCCAAAGAATTATAGGACTGACTAACCAAATTGCACGAAAGAACCGATGATTTAAAGGTAACTAAACGAGATCTTCTTTTAAATCAATTACTTAATATCAAAATGTTGCATAAAGAAATCGCAACTCAACTACACGCAAGAATAAAGGACATCATCAACGGGCTCCACCTTATCGGCCACCAACTCGAAAAATCAAGATATAATAAGGTACGCTTTAAACTCTTTCCCTCAAAATGCACTGTGGGTATCTATAGTAGATGCCTATAAATTTTCGAAGGATCTTTCAATTATTAAATTAAATGAATTATTTTGTGAATTAGAATTACATGAGCAGACTAACTCTAGTCAGATCGAGAAAGGTATAACTTTGTATGCAAGAAGCAAGGAGGCTAAGTCCAAATCTAGACCAAACAAGAATCTGAGAGTGAGTCAGACTCAGATTGAAACAATTAAGAGGAAATGATAAATATGGTACGAAGGATGTTTACCAAAAAGAAGTTCGCCAAAAGAAATATGAAAAAGTACAAAACACCTCAAATGTATCAAAATCGGAGGTAGCGTGCCATGGGTGCAACAAAAAGGGTAACTACAAACATACCCAAAGGAGGAGAAGTCCAAGTCTTCAGGAAGAAGAAAAGCATTCAAGGCTACTTGGGATGAATTATTTTCAGAAGATTCGGATGCGGAGGAATTGGAGCAGTCAAGCCTCCTAACACTTATGGCAAGGAACGAGAAGTCTAAGTCTGAGTTCGAGTTCGAGAAAAGCCACAGGTCCATATCTGTTTCAGAAGGACTACATGAGGTAGCTTCCTAACAAAATTTCAAATGCTTAAGATAATTAAATGTCTATTCAAAAAATTGACTAAATCTGAGAATCAGATTAACTTGCTACTTAAGAAAGTTAACCACCTTAAGGAACAAGTTAACTTGAATCCCTTAACTAATCAAGTTCAAGATGAAATTTTAACTCAAGTTGCAAGACTTGAGGAAAAAAATTCCATCTTGAAAAGTCAAGTAGAGGGACTCAAGAAAATGTTGGAAAAGTTCAACTTGGGTTTCAAGTGTTTGAATATGATGCTTGAGTCCCAATGAGCTGTGTACAAGAAATCTGGACTCAGATATAAAGCCAACATGACAAACAAGTTGTACTTGTCTTTGGTTAGTCAAAATGTTAGAAACCAAGTCCAAGAATGGGTTCCCAAATCATGCTTACTTAATCAAAATGGACCAAACCTATATTGGATCCCCAATGATCAAATCCATTATCTAGATAGACCATATCAAGGTTATGATTCGGGGAAGCAAATAGGAAAACCATCCATCCTAGTTAAATTGATTGTTTTAATTTTCAAAATGCATGTTTAGTTTTATTTTCTTGTTTAATTTAGAACGGTTAGTTGTAAAAATATTTAATAAACCTTGACAATATAACATCGGAATGGGTTGGGATGATAGTAGGCTAAGAAAATTTTGTCGAATGCATGTCTAGGTTGAATCATATGTGTTCTACCTGGTACACTAGACCTAGTGAATCTAACTGAAACTATCCCAGTCAAACATGAGCTAGTTTGACAAAAACTTAGTATTAAATTTTTTGGGTTGGTTATTTTTGGAAAGTTTTATCTTAGACACGTGGTTACTTTAATGATGTTCATGTGACTTACCACAACCTGAAAACTTACCTTACAAACTCCTTCTTAATAAACCTAAAGCTAAGTTTAAATCTAACAAGGGTTAAATAACCTTTTTCAATTCAAATTAAAATAATCAAACTATCAATTAACCAATTAATTCTAAATAATTAAATCATTAATTCAAAATTAATTAATCCTAATTAATTAATCCTAAATTTTTAATCAAATCAAATGAATTAATTTGAAAATTTTATTAATTTTACCATAATTAATCCGAAAAAATTATTCAAAAAAAAATTAAAAAAATAATTGATCAACTAAATTAAATAATTAATCAATCTTAATTAATTCAAAAAATTCGTAATCAATTTTAACTTAATTCTTAATTAATTCTAAACTTAATTTATCTTAAACCTAATTTTTAAATAATTTTAACTTAAAACCTTATTTTAGCATAATTAATTCTTAATCTTAACAATTTTAATTCGTAATCCAAAAATTATCAAAATTAAATTAATCAATCCGAAAGTTTTAATCAATCAATTAATCAAATCAAAATTAATTTAATCAATTTTATTTAAACTTAATTTATAATAAACTTTAAAGTAAATTCTTAATTAATTTCAACATAATTCTTAGTTAATTTTAACTTATAACCTAATTAATTTTAACATAATTTGAAATCAATTTAACTTAATTAATTTAATTAAAAAATTAATTAATTAAATCCAAAGTAAACAACCCTAATTGATTAATCCAAAATAACAATTAATAAATTAAATCCAAAAATTTCAATTAATCAAATCAAATTTCATTTTTAATTAAACCTGAATTAAAGAATTAATTAATTCGAAATTAATTTAAACTTAATTAAATTAATATGAACTTAATTAACTTAAATTTACATCTTAATTAATTTGAACTTAATTAACTTTAATTTAATTCTTAATTAATTTTTAACTTAAATTTTTTAACTTAATTAATTTTAACTTAAATTAATTCAAAATTAAATTATACTTAACTTAAATCAATTTTAATTATAACTAAAATCTAAATTAATTATTATTAATTCAAAATCAACAACCTTAATTTATAGTTAACTTAAATTATTCAAAATTAATTCAAAAACTAATTAACTCTTAATAATTTAAACAAATTTATTAACTTTATTAAGTAAAAAATAATCTAATAATTGTTTTAATATTTAATAAATGAATCGATTATTTCAATTAATCCCTAAACCCTAAAACCCTAAACAAACAAACAATAATCTTAAAACTAAAGTAATTAAATCAATTAATAATCAATTTAATCTGAAATTAAGTTAATCAACTAGAAATTAATAACCTAATTAACTAAAAATAAATTTTAATCCAAATTTTAACTTAATCAATTTTCCAACTTAATTAATCCCAAAACTAATTTAACTTAAAACTAACCCATTCATTCATTTTTCGTTGATATTCACTGCTTCGTCTTTGCTACCACTACGCCAAGAGGCTATCCAACAACCTACGCCAAAGTCTTACTCTTGTTGTCGGTATATTTTATTTCATACTTTCATATTAATTGTAAATCTCATACTTGTACGACCGTGCTTCTTCGGAAGAACTATTTTAGTGATTGCCCAATGAAAGCAGTCAAGGATCGCTGGGCCTTGGAGTAGTAGTCATGAGACTACGAATCAAGTAAAAAAAATCGTGTTCTTGTTTTTATTTTCCGCTGCTAACTTTATGTTAAGTTTACTTTAAAAGAACAGATTTTAATCGAATGAGATTCACCCCCCCTCTTGTCTCCTACAATCCAACAATTGGTATCAGAGCACTTTCGGAGTAGAAGTAGATTCGTACAAGAATAAATAATAGTGAAATGTGCAAGTACAAAATATACTGACAACAAGTGAAATGAATAGCAGGTTGTCGGAGGCCTCCCTGCATCATAGTAGATGTAGCTTGCATGAGTAGTAGCAAAGACGTGATGAAGCAGTACTAGTAGTTGAATTGAAAACTTTTGTGTTGGCTCAGACCCCGAGGGCTTCTTTTATAGGCAACATTCGGTCGACTAAAAATGTATTTCGTCGACTAATCCTCTTAGTCGACTGATCCTCCTATCCATTGACTGAACTCTACTCCTTTCCTTCTTTGCTTTAATCTAATCTGTTTGATCCTATGATTTTTGCTGATCGATCGATTGATAAAGCTTATTTTCAATGGATCATGGTGTATACCTTTTCTACGTTGATTCGATCTGATCTCTGTCGTTACCAAATTTGGATCGGTCGACTAATAAAGCTTATCCGTCAACTGATACCAGTGTATATCTTTTCTGTGTCGATTTGATCTGATCTCTGTCGTTACCAAAAATACTATTCAATCGACTGATCACTTTTTCCTTCTTTGCACAATCAATCCAAAACTCTGTGTTGATCATCTTGGATCATTCGACCGATCCCCTTTACCAGTCGACTGATAAATTTTGTCGACTAATGAAGATATCTGAATTATACATGCATGGCCGTTAATAAAGTCTGATTCTGAGTCCTGAGTCAAAAATTATGACCCTTTGAAGTTTAAGGGGTCATGATTCTACATTGATAATGATCCTGCAAAATAGAGTTAGACAATAGATAATAATATGTATGAGTATGATAGTTAGGACTGTCTTGATCTCAACTTAGAAATCTTCGTTGGTTTTTTTAGTTGGATCATCGCCTAAGGTTTGTCCTGTTTGGGACGCGACCTCACTGCACTCCCTCCGCTTACCTCAACTCACTTATCAAAGATCGGGTCCTCTAGGCCTATTTGGACTTTAATCGCTCAGCATCAGATTAGCCTACCAGGGCTTCCTCTCGATTCGAATCCACCAGCCAGATGTCGGTCCACTTGACTCATCTGGCCTCTTGCCTAGTTTTCACGATCTGCTGAGACTGTCCTTGCCTAGTATCAGGTCCAGTTGACCTACTAGGACTTTCCAAGTTGAGCATCCTGCACACTTGATTAATTCATCAAATAACAACAAGACTTAACTGTGAACCTTTGACAACATCAAAATACAGGTTCTATTCTGGTGCTCCCTACACCAACAGTAGCAATAGAACCAACACCTACTAATGGCATTGGAGTACCATCAGCAGTCATAACTGATAAGATGAATTAGAAGACAAAGAGATAAAAGATGACAAGTCATGTGACATATGATGAGAGGCTCCAGAATCTAAAATCCACAAAGAGAAAGATATACCTGATGTATCAGAAGACAACAAACCTATATGAGAAGAAGCAGACATAGCATGAGGTTGTGAGGCGAGGAATAGCTAAAACTGCTCAAGTAAAGATGAATCCAAGGATTGGGCGGCCACAACGTTGCTGGACGGAGGAGGTCGATACATCCACTACTGCGATGGATTACCAAACTTTCCTGAAGTATTATGAGGATTCTAATGTTGTGATTGTTGAGGCTACTGCGATGTCCTTTTATTCAACAATAGCGAACATTAAGCCTTCTAATGACCCTTTCGCTTATAAAAGACACATTCATCACGGGAAACCTTTGAATTTAACCTATTTTGGTTATGAGGCAGAGGCCATTGTGGTGCTACAAAAATAGAGGGCGTAGATGGTGCAATAGTCCTCTTATCAACCTTAGACTTAAGCTGAATCTCCTCAACTAGCAATTCATGTACCACTGAATCAACGGAAGGGAGAGGACTACGATGCAAAATTGTCCTGCGCAATCCTTCAAAATCATCATGAAGAGCCATCAAGAATTGGACCAGACGTTCTTCTCTAAGAGTAACATAAGCTGGGAATGCTCTCAATTCTAAAGATTCTATGAGTGTCAACTGGTCCCATAGATCTGACATGACAAAATAAAAATCTTGGATGCCCATATCTTGCTGCCGAAGTGCGCGGATATCTTCTTTCAATTGATATTATTTGGAAAAGTTAGACTGCATGTATAATCTTGCAAGATGATCCCAAACCTCTTTGACAGTCTAATACTTGGCCAACTGAGCACCAATGGAGTGTGTAACATAATTATTTATCCACGTAATAACCTTCGCATTATCAGCCTCCCAAATATCCAACGACTTTGCATAATCAGTAGCGTTGTTGTCCGTAGGTTTAACTCACACACCTGAAATGTATCCCCATAGATTTTCCCCACAAGAAATTTTTCTAACATATCCCCAATACGAATAATTCTTTTCATCCAGTCGGACACTAATTGATTGAAGCGAATCATCCGTATGACTAGTCATGGTGATAAAATGAATAGTGCTCATGAATAACCAAATACTAAACAAAACCAAGTTGATGCGAAAACAAAAGAAACCCAAAAGGCTCAGAACGAAAAACTATAGGGACGCACTGTTGACGCGGAATTCAAAATTCGCGTATCATGTTTCTACACCCTTATGCATAGAGGAAGTTTAAAATTTATTTTATGATTTAACAATTAAATCAAAGGAGTTTTCATATGGATTTTCCAAAACAAATATGAGCATGTTCTTTAATCTAAGTATGCATTACAATCTAATCATTCAAGTAAGATCCTTGAAGCATAACAAAGATAAACTATCATGT
>JBBUKS010027607.1:0-11265 GCA_038050645.1 Hedychium gardnerianum
AGGCAACTGGAATATTTACAGATAACCTGAAGATAACATGTGAAGTATGCAATTTGGATCTGGTAACCTCTTCTCATAGCAGGACGAATCATTTCTCATTTCTTAAATACTACTGAGTTCCACATGCATGCATTAAATTACAGTTACTAACTTCTTTAATGAGTGTTTAGCAGGTTAGGTTCCATCTTCGTGAGATTGATTATTGTTCTAATTTAATGATAATTAAACATACACTAGCTTTTGGTTCTGTCTGCTTGTTAGGCCACAGTTTGAAGCTAAACATCAAGGATACATAATAGATTAATTTCTTTAAGCTGGACAAGCTCATTTCTCAAGTCTATTTCTGCTTGTCAGATGCACGTGTTTTTAATCAGTCCTCAATTTCGTATTAACCCTCATGGTTTCTTTATTCTTGTTCTGAGCTTGGTTAGTGTACTAATTTCATACTAAAATCGAATGCACGAGTATTGTGTCTCCTTGTGAGGTCATACCTTGAAGTTAGCATCTCATAATACATCAATGATTAATCATTGTGCAAGATTATCGGCCTGAAGCAGTAGCCTCCAGAAGTGAGAGAAGACAATTAATTATGTCAAATGGTGACATGGCAAATTGGTTTATGCATGTCTGTGTACAGCACAACTTTTTGATGTAAACAGAAAATATCTTTTATAAGGAATATGATCGGAGATCTTGATATTAAGTGTGAAAGAAAAATACAGAAAATATAAAAAAGAAAATCAAGGTTGGAATATAATAGATATCATGGTTATATATCAAACAGAAGCAAGACTAAACTCATGCGACAGAACAACAAGAACATGATAGCATAGTCAGTTCCATGTTAAAGTTGAGTTTCATGGCTTGCCAATCACAATATCCTAATATATATTCCAATTCTTCCAAACCTGGATCAACTGCTAAGACTTGTTTAGTCTTGAGTTTTCCATTCTTTCAGATGCAATTTTCCTCTTGTTGCAAGGCCTTCTAATCTTTGCTCTTCTGTTTGCATTGACAGATGAGTGACACCAGAAGATGATTAAAGAGATGTTCATGAACTCCTTTAGTAACATCTAGTTCTTGTCCAACATTCAGATGATATGGCCAGTCAAATTATCATGTGAACAAGGCAGAAAACATAAAGGGCCAAGCAACAGGTTAGATTTGTTGCACTAATTGAAACTCGAGTTAATTTACAATATTTTGAAGCTCAAGTTATATGTCTTCAAATTATCAAAGTTAATTTGTTGCACCCAAAATAGCTCAGTCTATTATGTTGCTAGTTGAGCATATTGTTTCATTGGATGATTCGTGATATTATTTTAAAATTTCTTTTCCATACTAACCATAGGTGTAGTTCATGTTTGATGTTTCTTTGGTGGAATTAAACCACTTCCCCATCTTGCCGGGTATTCATCATGAGGCGCGAAGATGAAATCACACAGGGATGCCATGCAATTAAAACTACAACCATTGGAGGCGACACATACATGATAACTTGTTCCCCTACCTCCTAGCAAGAATGTGTTGGCTGGGTCTTACAAAATGAAGGCACATTTTGTTGAAAGTCGAAATTGAAAACTTGCACGGGAGAGGTTCAGGATGAGAATCCATTTGCTTGTGGGATGGAGTGGCATCAACCTAAGAGGGCCACTCAATTATTGTATGCTAGTTGGAGAGGTTTGCGAATTTACTACTATCTTTACAGATTCCCCTTCCATATATATCTAATCCCAATGAGATGGGAATAGAAGCAAGTCTCTTTTGGCGCTGGTTGTAGTCTCTATGGTAGATGAGGCATTCAATAGGTTCAACTTGCTTCTTCTAACTACCTATTAAGGAGGGAAAGTCTACAAATTTCAAATTGTATTAATATTGTATATAAATTGTGAATGCCAAATAGAATTACAAAAAATAATTAAATTAATTTTTATGTTTTTACAATCCTAAGCTTTGTTCCTATGATCCAAAATTGTGGACCTCTTCCTTTTCCTAAAGCACAAGAAAATAAGAAAATAGGCAACAGTAGGGAGAATTAGAGAAAGGAGGTTATTAATCAAACAGTATAATATATTTAATATACAAAATTCTCACAAGGTATGAACATTAGCAATTCCTCCAAAATTTTAATGCTAATGAGGGTAAGTGGCCTAAAAGTTGTTACAAACTGAAGAAGTTAAGAATAGCAACTCTGCTTCGGATTGTGCTTCTATACAAGGAATCTAATCCTTCTTCCAAATGTTTGATGCTGTTTTGAAACGTCTGCAATTGGTAATGTGTCGTCGCTTCATCTTTAACATCCTCATGCTCACCCTCACATGCTACTTTCCTCTTCTGCAATGCCTTTGAGATAAGCGACCGTCTGCTGGTTTTGGTTTTTGGCCTTGGCAGGGACGAAAAGCTGAAGATGAACTGAAGAAGAGAAATAGTGAACAATCTCACTTCCTTCAGAATTTTGCTCGCCTTACAGGGACCGAATTACTCATCTCCTGTGCAGCTCAAGGCATCTTTTTCATCCATATGCTTCAGTGATCTGAAGCAATTATTAATATTTTTTAGCAACTTCTTATCAGAAAGGATGTGAGTGTGTATCTTGCTTTTGGCCACTGCCCCTCGTCTTCTAAGGGCAATTTCATGGTCTCTAATTCCGTCTTTTTATTTGTTGCACGCAATCTCTCAGGGCGCCAAGCAATTCCAACAGCTTGATAGAGCCATCCAACTCTACTTCCATCCATTTCTTCTGTTGTCGACCGGAGAAGTGCTAATTGCTGCAAGGTGAGTGAAGAAGCTCATCGATGCACTCATACAAACCTCCAAGCCCCCTCAGCCCATTCACTATCATATGCGATGTTAAAGAGGATTGAGCCATAAAAGACCTGAACTTTCTCAGCTCTTCCTCCATTTTGATCATGGAGGGGTGATCTCTAGATGGCAGACTGATGGATCGGACATGGAAAGGCTGACTTGCAGCCATTACTATGTGATGTTGGAAAGCAGAGAACCAAAGAGAATTTGATGGGAAAACGTATCGACCGAGGAGCCCAGAACTTCCTCTACTGATCGATCGAGTATCGTGAATTCAGCAGAATGGAGGCAACTGGAATCTTTACAGATAAGAGCTGATGGTTCTGTCTGCTTGTCAGGTCACAGTTTGTAGCTAAGCATCAATAATTAATACACAATAGATTAGTCTCTTTAATTACTATTTAGTTTCATATTCATGTCTGTGAATTGTTCTTGTTTTCAGCTTGATTACTGTACTAATTCGATATTAATATTCGATGATGCACGAGTGTTGTGTCTGCTTGTTAGGTCATACCTTGAAGCTAGCATCGATAAGTAATCATTGTGAAGGGCGATTAATCATGCCAAATGGTCACATGGAACTTTGGTATGTATCTAACTGTACACAACCAAACTCTTTGCTGGAAATAGATTCTCGAACGTGATAAACTTAAATCAAGTTTTATCAATTATTTATTTGTCATTAATCCATACTTTTTCTATAGTGCTTATAATATTTTGTTTAATGATTTTTTTTTTCTTTTTTTATATTTGTTTTGTTCCTTTTCTCTCTCAAGCTGTTGTTGCATAGATGGCCATGTGAGTTCGATCATTGCAAGTATCCTCTCCCTTAGTCCTTAATCGAGTCAACAGTGGACAGCTTTATGCATGTTTAATGCATTAATTTGATTGACTAATAGAAAGAATACAATTATCTCATTCGTGTTCAAATTTTCAAAATTTCAAATTTAGCCCCTAAAATTTACAAAGTCGGAGTGAGAATGTTAAGGATCGAGACTCGAATGTTAATCAAACCCTTTAATACCCTCCCGCTTCCCTCTTCCAATCCTTCGATCGCCGGCGCCGGCACTTCCTCCGCGGCTTCTCTTTCCCTCTTCGAGATCTTCCTTCTCATCGGCCAAAACGGCTGAGAATTCTTCGACATAGCGGCCGCGGCCGCTTCTGCCTCCGCCGCGGTCGCAGAGAACACCGCGACCGATGCGGAAGCTGTCGCTGCCACTGCCTCCGTCAGGATCCCGGCGACCTCGGCCTCCGCCGCGTCCTCCCACTGCCCCGGAGGCGTGGATCTGGCAAGGCCCTTGACGGCCGCGGCCACCCGGATGAGCTCTTTCTCCGTCCGGCGGTAGGAGCGGGCGGCGGAGGCGATCCGCGTGGGATCGGACCGCCGGATCGCTGCTCGGGCCTCCGCACGCAGATCGGCCAGGGCGATTGCCGCGGAGCGGAAGGAACCATGGGCGTCGGCCAGGAGGAGTAAGGCGTCGAGAAGACGGTCGGTCCAGGCAGGGCGCCGTCGAAGCGCGCCGTGGGCGTGCGGGAGGCAGAGAAGGTCGGCGAGGGCTGCGAGGAGGCGGTCGATCCGATCGAGGCCCGCGTGATCGGAGGACGAGTGGATCTGGTCTAGGACGCGGGAGAGGGCTGGGTGGGAGAGGCAGGGGAGGCTGGCGGAGCGAAGGTGGTGTGCCCGGCGGCGGGTCGGGCTGGATCCGAGGCTTTGGCCGGGAAGGGAGAGGGAACGACGGAATCCGGCGACCATTTTCAGGTGTGCCTTTGCTCCTCTCGTTCTCTTCGATTATCTCTCTTTTCTCTGTGTTCTTGGTGATCAAAGTCGTGGAATTTATAACGGGGAAGAGAAGAGTAGATTAATTAATTAACTAATTAAATTAATAATTAATTTAGTAAATGATTATATATATAATATTATCTTATTTATCTCTTGTGGGTATCTAATATATATATATATAGAGAGTATTTTGTTAGTCTATACATCTTATCCTGTACAATCATGGGCATCTGTTGAGGTGGCCACCTGCACATCATTGATCAAAATATATGTGATATGATGAGTGATCAGGATTATGTCACCTCAGTAGGTGCATATAGTTGTACAGGATAAGGTGTGTAAGTTATCAAAGTCATATATATATATATATATATATAAATAATAAGAATTTAAAGTTTATTTTTTAATTTAAGATTTGGATTATAATATTCAAGTTAAGAAATTTAAAAAAATATATATAATAAAAAAAAGATTATAATATTCAAGTTAAGGATAATATTTCTTTATATGTATATATAAGAAAAAATGATTAATCAATTCGGGTAACGTCGGATTTGGGGTGATCGGCTCGGTCTCACGAAAGTTTCCTATTGGCCATCAGGGTAAATCGAAAAGCGCTAATGGAGATCCATCCAAATAGTCAGTATTCTTAAGCTCGCTTCTTATTGGAGGGGAAATTTCCTACAATACGTCATAGTTGAGATTCGAACCTTAGATTCCTTAGTTATCTATTAGAGTATCTAACTATCGTACCATCATCCCGGGAGCTATATATATATATATATAAGAGCTTAGTGTACGAGAGGAGAGATATGTTATATGATAGTAAATAGATGATTATGTTCATCTCAGGGTCTCTCGTAATTCTTCTTCAAGTAAAATAAATTACGGAGTCAATTTATAATTGATCGTCAAATAATTAAGAATGAGAAGAACTTTTTTCTTCGTAATATACCTTCGTTAAAAATTAATTTTATTCTGTTATAATAAATTTGTCATCCATTAATTAATTTAACGACGTGGCATCCCAAGATTCTATTTTAAGGCCATGAAGCGACATCACAAGATAAACACCGATGGATTTCTTCCGGATCAAGTTTAAATAAAATATTTTAATTATGATCAATATTAATAAATTAGGTTGTTTTTTTATATTAATAAATTAGGTTGAAACAATTATAATTTATAACTATTAAAACATTTTATCTCTATCAATATTAAATATTATAAATCACAACTATTAAATATAGATAATTTATTTCTAATTAATACTAATTAATTAGGAGATTGTAGTTTTAATATTTGTACCATTTCGTAGTTATAACTGTATAGTAATTATGATTAATTTGATTTAAAAAAATAAAATATTTTAATATTTTAATAAAAAGGACTTAAAAAAATAATAATTCAGTGTATGGTTTCAGAAGTATTAACGTGTCAATGCAATATTGGAATCTGACGATCGATTTCTCAAAAGCTGTGTAGGGCGCTCATTATTGGGCCAGTTTCAATGACTATAATAATAATAATAATAAATAATAATAATAATAATAATAAAATCGTCCGTGTCAATATCGAATTGAATGCGCCTGAGACGAGGAATCATCTCCCACCACATCATGATCTCAGCTCAAAAGGCGTCTACACACGTCCAGATCTGACAGCAAAGCGTTTAGGCGCTGATGGAAACTTGAATCCAGCCAGCCAACCACTTCACTACAGGTTAAATGACCGATCCAATCTAACATAAATGTTTCATCGACCGTCGAATAAATTCAAAAAAAACAAATAGATTATAGAAAACGGCCTCTAAAATACTTAAGTCAGATTTAGAAAATAAAAATACGACTAAAGAGAAAAATTTGTACTATTCCTTTGAATATCCAGTTCATGATATTGATTATGACATTAAAAAGTTAACCCTCCTCAGCATGGGTCGCCTTTATTACCCATCGCTTCTTCCTAAAATAATAACTAAACCTTAGCTCTTCATTCTTAACCTTTCCGAACCCAAATCTCCAATGCCAAGCACACCCGATTTTGAGTCCAATTCACTTCCGAGCTCAAATGCTCGAGCTTTACTATATGCTCGATGTTCCTATTTGTGACCTTCAATGAATGAATCATCGGATCAACCGAAAGAGAGGAGCTGGGGGCTGTCATCGATCCGCCAAGAAAAAAATTATATATATGTGTCTGGCCTGCAAGGAGAGCCACTGAAGGAAAAAAGAGGTTCGAATGGAGGTCCGAGGGTGCTCGGGCTCAGCCACTCCGACACCAAGTTAGATTTTCGTATTTTTTGGAGAAAATGAACCGCGGTGGTGTGATGAAGTTTAGAGCGTACCTGTGCCCACGGATGTGGGCTTATTTATAATACAACCATCGCATTTTTCTCTTTCCTATACAAGTATTAATTACGGATGTAACAGATAGCATACCGCAATAAAGAAGTCATCACATCTTATCTACTAGTATCAGGTGTATCATGATACGGGTATGATACTCTATGTGCTCTGATAGCTCGCGTGTTATGTCAGAGAAGCGCCATCATGGGCCCAAGTGATCCTTGAGTCGTATAATACTTGAGTTGAGGTCGTAAGCCCATTAATCCGAACTTTTGGAGAATAAGGACTTGCATGTGAAAGAACCTCGTATTCTGGTAGATTAGCAAAGATGAGTCAAATGGGCCCAGTCGGGAGTAGCAACGTGTGTCCAATCGGCGAGATGATTTAGGGAAGTGGCTGCCTAGAGTGAGGATCGCAGAACCATTATTAGGCTGAGGCTACGACGAGTAAGTTCGACCGGATATACCCGTACCGATCGGCTCGTCGTTTGTCGTAAAGGGCCTTCGCCCGGCTGATTCGTCCAACTGAGGGATAAGTTTACCCGACAGGGAACAGGGAGAGCATACCCGCCCAACTTCCTCGTCCCGCTCGGCATGATCTTGGTGTTAACCTTTCTTGACTTTAACCTCCACCTAAGCACTATGCTTGACTTTCGAGGCCACGTGGATACTCGTCGTATCACAAGCCTCTCCCTCAAGTCCAGTCGAAGGAGGAGTCAGCCCGACTAATTGGATAACATGTCCTTTGGTATTGACAATAGGGCCGCCACGTATCCAGATAGAATCCTTGGGGCAGGTCTGAGGCATTTAATGTCGGGATATGCTAAGATTATACTTGGAAGGCATTTATTGTAGTCGGGGGTATTTAATGCGACATGGGCTAGCATTTAATGCGGCATGGCTCAGTCGGCCTCGACTCTCGAGTCGGGCGTGCCACTTTTTTGTCCTTTTTTGAGGTCACGTCAGTCAGCGTGACATGATGGAGTGGGGGAGATGAGGTGCCCCAGGGATTTGAATGATGACACGAATCATCTTGAAGAGTGTGTCGGATCAAACGGTGGAGAATCAATCCCGCCTTTTTTAGCTTTTAGATCGAACGGTTGTGGTCGATCGGTCGAAGATATATTAGGGCAAGGGACGACGATAGTGTCTCCGTCGGCGTCTCTTTCAATTACTTCGACGATCACCGTCGATCACCGTAAGTCCATTCCCTCGTTCTATTTCCTTCTTTCTGTCTAGTATGGCTAGGGTCCACCCTCTGACCTCTTGGTATGAGTCCTTGCCCTCGGTATTCCCTCGAGAAGACTGAGAGGAGATGCAATTGACTTATGACATCTCCCCAGAGTATAAGATCCGATCGGACGATGTGCCCTTCCAGCCGCCCCGGGCTTTCTCATCTTTTTCTATGGTCAGTTGGTGAGTGGTTTGCGTTTCCCCATCCCCGAGTTTTTTAGTGATGTCTTGGAGTATTTTCAGATTCCACTGCACAAACTAGTCTCTAATTCCTTTAGGATCCTGTGTGGTGTTGCTGTAATATTTAGGTTATACCAAATCTCAATCACTCTTGTCTTCTTCCACTATTTTTTCTACCCCAAGCGTCAGGAGCTAGGTGTCTTCTACTTTATGGCATGGACGGGCTGTCATTTCCCAGATAAATATTCGTCATCCCATAAAGGTTGGAAGGCGAAGTTCTTTTTCATAAAACCGCCCACACCTTTTTCCTTCCCAACCGCCTTACAAGTCGAGCTGCCTCCCCAATTGTCTCTCGGTTGATACAAGAGGCTTCCCGAGTATAAAAGGGCATTGGGGATCCTCACCGACATGTGTTTTGATGCTACAAATATCATCCAGAATGAAGGCTTGTTATACCGGCCCTAACTCAGCCTGAACGCGGCCGACCTAGATGCACCGCTCGGTGAGTTTTTTATTGTACTTTTCTGTTGTGAGAACTGACTCACTTCCTCTTGTAATGCAGCAGCCGCCATGTTGAACATCTCGATAAGCAAGCAAACGAAGTGGAAATGGGCGGCCATGTAAGCGCTGCTGACACCAGAGGTGTCTGAAGATGCAACCAACGGTGCAGAGAGCTCAGCCAATCTGCCCTTAGCCCGTTTATCCCTCGTCGCTGGCCTCTAGGCGGAAGCGTTGAGCCGAGCGGGAGACATATCGGAACCATCGACGAAGGCTATTAGCCTGGTGGTCAACACAGTGGAATCGACCGATGAATCTATCGGTCAAGCGGGCGAAACGCTGATGCCCATCGAAGAGATGGGTGAAGAAATAGCCCCGTCTCCGGTCGCAACTTCTTCCCAATTGAGGAAGCGAAAGTGCCAAGCATCTCCCAGCGCCCAGCCTAGCATGCCTGAGGGACAGGAGGGGCCAGCGATTCCTTCAAGTCCCATCATTTTGGAGGATTCACCCGAGCGTTCGGTCACTCCATCTCCAAGGCCAAGTCCCCAGTAGTCAAGCCCTCAAAGATCAAACCACATGGGTGGGAGATAGGAGGGGCATCCGATCGGTGCTCCTCATGGGGGTACTCCGTCTGTGCCCAAGCCAGTTGGGGTTGCTGTAGACTCGGCATCCTCCCCAGCTTTGGATCTCGAGGCGTCCATCCGAGCGCCTGAAGCCCTTCGTTGTTCGAACCTACTGAGTCTGCTAAGGGCGAGCAATTACACGACAGAGCTTTAGCCTATTGATACGCTGAAGGTTAGCCGCCGCACCAATACTTCCATCATGAGGATAAGCTTCCGATCGACGTAAATATTTTCTGCTACTCTCATTTTTAGATAACTAGTATTTTGCAATTGTGGTCGAAGCACCTGGAGATTTGCAACCGAGTGCCTCATTTGGTGAAGCACGCACAAACACTTCAACAGCAAGTTGGTGTAGGGTTGTTACACCAACTTCATTTTGTATTCGATTTCTCTGTCTGAGATTTTCGGAAGAGAATTAGTGGATTGCCCAATGATACGATCCGAAGGGTCGTAGGCCTTGGAGTAGGAGTTGGCGAAAGCTCCGAACCAAGTAAAACCAATCGTGTTCTTTTCTTGTCTTCCGCTGTTTTAGTTAAGTATTTTTTCATTGCGCGCTCTATTTTTTGAACGGGTTTTCAAAGCCGGAAAAGAAAGCTTTAAACACCTGATTCACCCCCTCCCCCTCTTACGTACACTCAATCCTACAGCCTGGGCCTTCTATGAGGTGTTTGGGGCACCTCAGTTGGGGCAGGAGGAGGTGGATTCACCCCCTGCTATTGTCGTCATACTTCGTATTTATGCTGCATAGCTCCTTGGATGGCGGTAGGAACAAATCGGTTGAGGTCATCCAGCGTCATGGTGATGGGGGTGGATCTTTCAATGTCATTCATCTCAAAATCTCAGCGGACAAAAAGTTCCTATAGACAATGTTAATTTGTTTCTGTCTGTGAACTTCAATGGATGAACCACCGGATCAGCCGTAGGAGAGGAGCTGGGGGTTGTCACCGATCCACCAAGAAAGAGGCTATCTATATGAGTTCGGCCTGCAGGGAGAGCCACTGAAGGGAAAAGAGGTTAGAATGGAGGCCCGGGGTGCCTAGGCTCAGCCACTCCAACGCCCAAGTCAGATTTTTATATTTTGGAGAAGATGAACAGTGGTCGCGTGATGATGTTTAGAATGTACCTTTTGTCCATGAATGTGAGCTTATTTATAATACAGTCATCATATTTTTTTTCTTTCCTGTACAAGTATTAATTATGAATATAACAGGTAGTATACCGTAATAAAGGAGTCATGCTATCATATCTACTAGTGTCAGGTGTATGAAGATATGAATATAATACTTCATGTGCTCTGATAGCTCACGTGCTATGTCAAAGCAGCGCTAGCATGGCACAGGTGATCCTTGGGCTGTATAATACTTGAGTTGAGGTTGTAGGCCCGTTAATCCAAACTTCTAGAGAATAAGGGCCCGCATGTGAAAGAGTCTCGTATTCTAGTGGATAAGCAAAGATGGGCCGAACAGGCCCGATTGATAGGAGCAATGTATGTCCCATCGACGAGATGATTCAGAGAAGTGACTGCCTGGCATAAGGATCGCAAAACCATTATTAGATCGAGGCTTCTACGAGTAAGCCCGATCGGATATACCTGTCCTGATCGGCTCATCATTTGCTGTAAAGGACCTTCGTCCGACTGATTTGTCCAACTAAGGGATAAGTTTACCCTGTTGGTGCAATTTGCACTAAAAGTCTAACCCTAAGGTTTTGATATATGACAACAGATTAAAGTTAGAATGTTACTATTTAACAAGTTAAGCTAAGTGTGCAGGGTTAACTGACTTGACGGATCTAAAGGGCCA
>JBBUKS010027646.1:0-11262 GCA_038050645.1 Hedychium gardnerianum
AGAACTACTATAGTGAATTAACCCAACGATACGATCCAAAGGGTCGTGGGTTCTTGGAGTAGGAGTCGGCTGGGCTCTGAACCAAGTAAATAGAATTGTTAGTATTCAATCTTATTTTCCGCTGCTATTTTGATTTCCGAACGAAAAAGAAAAAGATTTTCGAACGAGATTCACTCCCCCCCTCTCTCTCGTCTCTAATGATCCAACACTGTCCACTTCTTAACTCAACCATATTGCAATGCTCAACCAGATTTTGCTCAGGCTTTCTCGAAAATGTCCTTTGAGGTCTTGAGGAGGAGCTAGCTACTTGAGCAACTTGATTATCAAACATTTTATGATGTTTCTCCACATTGTCCATTATTCCACCAAGTTGGTTGATATCATTTTTCATCTCCAATTAGGTAGCTTGAATCTCCTCAATAATTTTCTCTAATCTTGAGGGTTGTGAGTTTTGTTGAAAATCGGATGATTGCTCAATTTTCTCTTGGTTGTTGCAGTAGGAGAAGTTTGGGTGATTCCTCCATACGAGGTTGTAAGTTCCCAAGTATAGATCGTTGGGTCTTGGGTTCATGTTGCCAATTGCATCCACTTGTTCAATCTGAGCCAATTGTGTAGAAATTGCTCCTATTTGGCAAGCTTGTTTTGTATGTTCTGTGTCATCACAAACTTCACAATTTGTGTTTATCGCATTTACCAAATTCACATTCATTGAGACAAATCTTTTGGTAAGAGCATCCATCTTTGCAGAAATTAGGTCCAATGTGTTCACGTCATACTTTTTGGGAATTTTGGTTGGGTTGCTTCTCTCCAATGTCCATTGATAATGGTTTAGTGCCACACTTTCAATAATTTCTTCAACTTCATCAAGGCCCTTATTCATTAGAGCTCCGCCAGTTGTGGAATCTAAGGACACCTTTGTTTGATAATTGATTCAATTATAAAATGTGTGGATGACTAGCCATTTATGTAGTCCACGATGGGGGCATTGTTGAAGAAGTCATTTAAATCTATCCCAATCTTCATAAAAAGATTCTCTGTCTTTTTGCATGAAGCTCGCAATAAGATTCCTTATGTGTGTAGTCTTACTTGGAGGATAGAACTTCTCCAAGAAAATTTGTTCTCATTGCTCCCATGTTGTAACACTATTGGCAGGCAAAGAGTTGAGCCAAGCTTTAGCTCTGTCCCTCAATGAAAATTCAAATAGCAATAATATGATGACTTCTGCTAAAACTCCATTCATTTTCATGGTCCCACAAATTTCATAGAAAGTTCTAAGTGTTGATTTGGGTCTTCAGTAGATCCTCCCCCATATTGATTTTGATGAACAATAGAAATGACAGCGGGTTTGATCTCAAAATTATTTGCCTCAATAGGAGGTTAGGTGATGCTAGAACTTAGACCTCTAACATATGGTGTTGCATAATCTATCAATGGTTTGTTTGTCATGGTAGACTGAACGTATTCTTCTTCTAACTATCTTTGCAGATTTCTTCTACTTCTGAATATTTTATCAATTTCAAGATTAATAGGCCAAAGATCTCCTACAATATTATCCCTTCGCATACAAAAGAACAAATCTAAATCTTCTTCACGACAGAGTTCCAAAATAGAAATATTTGCACAAAAGTAAATACAGAATTGAAGAAAACAAAGTAAATTTTAAAGCTATTCACAAAACAAGAAAGTACAGAAATTTATTAACAAAAAGAAAAGTGTCTAGAGTAACTAAATTATTTATCAACTAATGTTAATCTAAAATAATCCCTGACAATGGTGCCAAAAAATTATTGTCTCATTGCAAGTACACGGTAAAGTCGTCAAGTAATAAAAAATATCAATCCATAGGGATTGTTTATTAAGCACTAGCTAAGTCCACAAAATAAGTTATCTAAATAATGGAAGGTTGTGAAAGCTTGAGAACAAGAGGTTGAGAGAAAGACAGAGTAAGAGAAAGGTCCAAGATGAGAATGGTTGGTCGCTAAGAGAGGAATTGGTTTGGGAAGGCGATCCTAGGATTTTGGTTTCATTATGATACTAGTTGATATACAATGGATTGTTCATTACCTTACCCTCCATGTTTATGCCCTTGTAGGAATTCTAACTAAATTACTGATATGAACCCATGAAGGTTACACCAGAATGTTTACATTATTTCCTTCCAATGTCACTAAGTTGAAGAGGTAACATAGAAAGTCTGGTTAAAGATAACCCTCTGTCACTAATGGCTACTCAGTCATATAGTCTAGATTATACAAGTCACTTCCTAACATTGAATAGGTTAAAATCCATTAAACTCAAATTAGCTAATCCCTTATGAAGAATTAACCCTCATGTCACGATGAAGATTCTAGAAAGTCCGGTTAAAGGTAACCCTCTGTCACTAAGGGATCCCCGGTCATGTAATCTAAAGTTTCTCCTCTACATGGTGACCAATCCTTCACATCCACATGCATTCATCACACACACATTCAATCAAACACAAACAAGACATCACACATATGGATTAAGTAATAAACATGTCATTGAACAAGGAAATTAACAAATCCATAGTTTATACATCAACATCACATCCAAACTACTTACATCCTAGAATTTTGGAAATTGACTCCATAACAAGGAAATCACAACCCAAAGACAAGAAGAGAAACATTCTTACAATCCAATTGAGAATATGGAAGAATAAATGTTTATCGAGTTGATGTCATTGTCTTTGGATCGAATCTTTGCTCCGGAGGTGGACATATATTAATTCAACCACAAGTGCACGGTAGAGTTGTTAAGTCATAAAAATATCTATCCTCAGGGACTATGGTTTAAGCACTAGTGAGTTCATAAAGAAAATTATCTAGACAATCAAAATTGGTTGTGAAAGCTTTAGAACTAGAACTTGTGTGTGAGAGAGAGGTTGGTTGTTGAGAGAGAAAAGTTGGTTTGGAAACCGATCCTTGATTTTTTGTTTCATCATGATGCTAGTTAATGTACCATAGATTGTTCATCTCCTTGTCCTCTATGTTTACATCCTTGTAGGAATCCTAACTAAATTACAGGTGCAACTCGCAACTATCACGCCAGAGTGATTACACTATTGATTATCCAATGTTATTAAGTAGAAGAGGAAACATAAAAAATCCAAATAAAGGACTATCCTCTATCACTAAGGGCTCCCCGAACATACAATCTAGAGCAATCTTCTCTACATGGCGATAATCCTTCACATCCATATGCATTCAATTCACTCACACATTTCATCAAACACAAACAAGACATAATACATATGGAACAAGTCATAAACATATCATTGAACAAGGAAATTGGCAAATCTATGGTTTATACATCAACATCACATCAAGATTACTCCATACATTCTAGAATCAAGGAGATCTACTCCATAGCAATGGAGAAACAAGCCAAAGATAAGAAATAGAGCATTCTTACAATCCATAGAAAATGTGGAGAATAATGAATGCTTAACTAGGAATCCCTGTTGTCTTCAGATAAAATTCTTGCTCTGAAAGTGGATGGATCATCGAAATTAAAGAAAAAAATGAATCTCGTAGGTTCCCAAAAAGGGAAAACCTCTCCTCCTCTTGAAGAGGGGATCTTGAGCCCCTTTTATATTCCCCACACGACCATGCTTCCACACCACATGGTCATGCCATGAGTCATGGCCAGGGTGTGGAGTGCTCTAGAAAATAGGGCACGGTCGTGCACTGACACACGACTAGGATGAAGGAATGTCCAAGGAATGTGGCAATATCGTGCCTTTTGGCATGGCTTGGCTGTTCAATGGATCTGGAAACCTGCTGGGTTTTCCTCAAGAGGCACGACCATGCCTGTGAGGCACGACTTGTGTGGCTAGGTTTGGCATGGTCGTGCCTTTTGGCATGGTTGTCTGTTGCTTTGATCTTGAAATTTGTTGAAAGTCTTCTAAGTAAGCACGGTTGTGCCTCATGGCACGACTTGAGTGTTGAGGAGATATGGAGACATGCCCAAAGTGTTGGAGAAGCATGGTCGTTCTTGTGAGGCATGACCTGCTTGACTTGGTCTAGCATGGTCGTGCCTGTGATACATGACCATGTTTATTGCTTGACCTGGTGATACACGACCGTGCTTATAAGGCACGACAATGTTTGCTGATTTTTTTCCAAATCTTGCTCCAATATCCGTTTCTCTCCATTTAAGCTCTAAAATGCATCATGTTAAAGAAAACACAGAAAGAGTATATCTCCAAACTAAAGAGTTAAAGCATGATAATAATATGAGATGGAGTGCGATAATGTAGTTCATATTCAGTGGGATACAAATAGATGTGCAATAAATAATGTCTAAAATCATATATAATCTACGCACATCACCGGCAATGGCTTTATCGCCTCAGGACAACAACTTGTGAAAGTTGTCCTTGGTCAATTTGTGTCGTCGGGTTGCTTCGGCTGCCAGACATGAATCGAACCATGATCCCTCTCTCAGATTGTTTTAGTCTCCCCACTCTGGCTAGTACCAAAGTGGTGACATGACTCGTGTCTTTGTGAAGTCGTCTCGACGATGACTTAGCGTGGATGCAAATAGAAGCGAGGCTTGATAACGTCGCTGGTTGATGTCATTCCCGCTCCACGTGATTCGTCAGGTATAACTAGATTAAAAGTTATTTTCGTAAAATTTTATATTACGATTATGTCTGCATGAATTTATCCTTGTATGCATGTAGTACGTGTGATGTAATAAGTTTATTTTGGAATCTTTCAAAAGATAATTTTTGAAGATAATATTTTCTACCATAATTTTGAAAACGTTTTCTAAAGAATTTTAAGAAGAAAAGAAATTATGTTGAAACTGTCTTTTCAAAAAATATTTGAAGATAAAATTTTTCACACTCTTTTTCAAGATAAAATTTTCAAATATGTTTTCAAAAATATCTTATTTTAAACCCCTTTTCAAAATATGTTTTTCAATAGAATTTCCCTCTTAACCTAACACTTCCTTAGGGAATCCTTGTTAACCACAAGGAATACATACCTATGTGTCTAAAGGTCTAGGAGTTCATGGTTGACTTATAGATCTATAAGCTTAGGTGTTGGTCAACAATTATTTTCAAAAATGTATAAATTCTGAAAGATATTCATATAATACACGTAATAAATCATGAATTAAATATCAAATTTTTGAAAATGTTTTCAGAAATATTTTCCATTTACCTTTCCTAGCTTCTCACTCATTCTAGATTTTCAAAACATGATAACCTTATGTATTTTGAGAGATGCATAATTTTAAAATGAATTGTCTAAGGTAGAATTAGTTTGATTTTGAATTAATTTTGGAGTAAATCAGTTTTTTTTAAAATTATTTAATTTGAATTATTTAAGTTAAAATTAATTAATTAAGTTAAGATTAATTTCAAATTAAATTGTTAATTAATTTCGGATTCCTAAATTTTTTAAGATTAAGTTAAAATTATTTGATTTTCAATTAAGTTTAAAATTTAATTAAGAATTAATTAAGTTAAAATTAATTAAATTTTTAATTAAGAATTAATTGATTTCAATTTAATTAATTACTATTGGATTAAAGTGAAATTAAAAATGAAATTGATTAATTATTAAATTAATAAAAAATTTAGATTAATTAAATTAATTTGATTTGATTTAATTGATTAATTAAATTTTTTGGATTAATGAAATTAATTTATTTTGGATTGAATTAATTAAATTAGAATTTGGATTAAATGAGATTGATTAATTAATTATTAATTTTGGATTAATTAAATTGATTAGTTAATTGATTATTTTTGATTAATTATGTTAAATATGTCAAATAAACATAATTTAAATAATGAGTGTTAATTGAGAAATAGACTTATAGAATTTTCTTATAATATTTAGGAATTTTTCTGGATTTAATCAAAGCTAATATGACAAGTTTGAGAGATATAAATAATAGGCTATTAGAAAGCCTGTTTGAAATATCAATTAAGTGAGAATTGATTGTTTTGATTAACCTAAAGTTTGAAATATTAACCTAAGGTTATATATAAAAAAATACTAAGTTTTTCTTTCCCCTCTTCCTTCCCAAACCCAGCAGATGTTTTTCCCCTCTCGATCTCTCCTTTTCTAGCCACAATCGCCGCCTTCCCCTTTCTATGAAGATCCGACAGGCAACGCCACAGCCGCTGCCGTCATGAGGAGTTCATGTCGCCGACCCCTCTCTACATCACCCTATGCCATTGAACCATCAACCTAGTGTTGTCGTCGTCGCCACTTACCTCCAGCCATCGTTGCCAGCCGTGGCAGGCAGCGACCTGAGAAGCCAGGCCGCAAGTAAGGAGATCAGCCATTGAGCTCACTTCCTCCCATTTTTCCCCCAATCTCTCGGCTCCTCTAGAGGTCAGCCGCCACCCTCACCTCTACTCCATCTTCTCACTAACGTTGGGGATTGGAGAGGATGTCAGAGAGTCGAGCCTCTGCTCCTCTCCCGCAACCCTCTGGAAACTACTGCCCCAGATCTGACCTTTGGCCAGCTATTGCCACAACCATAGCCAAGGTCAGCCACTACTACTATCTAATTCCAGTCACCAGCTTCAGCCAGTAGGGAACTCATCGTAGTCACCCAAGTCTAGTCCTTGGCCACCTTTTCTCCGGCCAAATCTGGCAACCCTGGTCATATCCAATTTTCCCCCTATAAATCAAAATCTCACAGCTAGGCCAAATCTGTGCCGACCAACTCATAGCTCTGGCTATACCTTTGCTAGCGGCCTACCACTGAGCAGGCTAAATTTGACAACTGTCGATATAGTTGTTGCAACTTCGGCCATTCCATCCATTGCTGGCAGCCACCTTCGTCGGGGAACCAATTGGTAACAGATCTCTCTTCATTTTAGTAATTAGATGTTAGACTAATGTAGTTGTGTTGGCATTGGGGAATTAATACCTAAATGAAGTTGTTATGTATGGACCTAATTTCTAGGGTTTCATGTAGTTAATGGTTTGGTTAGTAGTATCTTGTGGATCTTGGTAATGGAAAATATAGAGTAGATTCTAATGAACATGTAAGTGATTTGGGGTTTAATAGATTCAAATTTGTGTAGATGGGATAACTCTTGTAAGAGATTCGTTGTTGGTTGTGTGGTGTTCATGGAGTAGGATTAACATTTATAGTTGTATGGATGATCTATTGGGATGTATGGATACCATTTTAGGTTTGGGATGTGAAGATTAAAGAGCTCTCTTGTTAATGAGCTTTGTAATTAATTGTTAGATTTATTTAGTTGATTTGAGTTGATATTAGGGTTGATGGATACCTTATGTAGGGATTTTGATAATTGATTTGGCATAATAAACTCTATGTGAATTTGGGATAAAAGATTTAAATGGATGTTTTAATTAGGGTTTTTGATATGAGGAGTGATAAGAGGATTGATGTGTAGAAGGATTGGGTGAATCCGATTAGGGTTTCTTAATTGGGTTAGGTTTTGGTTTGGTTATGTGATTTATGATATCACTATGTTGTAATTGGGTGTTCTATGTTGCTGGATTCTAATTGAAGCAGACTCTTGGACGTGAGTACATTTGGCATGGTATATAATTTTGAGGCGGGTATTTCTTCCCTTGTCTCTTTTATACATTGACCTTAGTGCATGATATGATACCTTGACTAGGTAGTTGAATTTACCATAACTCTAGTTGTATTCTTATTTGAGTTTGATACTTATCTCCTTGCACTTTGAGATGCTCTATTTTTATCTATTCAGTCTCTTTGATTTCATATCCTGTAATGTGTACACGTGTGTGGTGTGTACAATAGGAACAAGCTTAGTATTGTATAGTCATGTAGTTGTTAGACACGCGTGTGTCGTGTGTTTATGTACATATGTTAGGTTCTAATTTATCATGCCATGGAGTTGTTGGACACGTGTGTGACGTGTATCCTTGATATTTATCATTGTGTATGTTCATGGTTTGTAGTTGTAGACACGTGTGTGATGTGTACCCTAAACATTCATTGCTGCATAGTCTTAATCAAAGTTACGGACACGTGGGTGATGTGTGTTGTAGGTGAGGTATCATACTGGTGATTATAGTACATGTCTGATTTGTGCATATAAACATGTGTGTAGCGTCTATTACGATTCATATGTCTTGATGGATTTAGTTGTGTACATTGTATAAATAGACATATGTGATAATGAGATCATTTGTATCCTACTCATCATGGTGATGCATACATGCTATTGATTATGTCTCCCATTAGGTTGGTTGAGTGAGTCATAGAATTACGGTGTTGCATGTATGATAACGATCAGGGCTCCCTTTGGGTGTGAGCTAGTCATAGCATCACGATGTTGCATGTATGCTATCTATCAGGGCTCCCTTTGGGTGTGGTCTAGTCGTAGCATCACAGTGATGCATGTATACTATTGATCAGGGCTCCCTTCGGGTGTGAACTAGTCGTAGCATCGCGGTTACATGTATGCTATCGATTAGGGCTCCCTGTGGGTGTAAGCTAGTCCTAGCATCACAGTGTTGCATGTATTTTATTGATCAGAGCTCTCTTTTGGTGTGAAGCTAGTCGTAGCATCCCGGTGATGCATGTATGCTATCGATTAGGGCTCCCTTCTGGTGTGAGCTAGTTGTAGCATCATGGAGATTCGTGTGTCTTGTCGACCGTGTCTCCCATTCGTGATTGAGAGAGTCATTAGTGACCGTTAGTATATCCTGTCAACCATGTCTCCCATTCATGGCTGAGAGAGTCATAAGTGACCATTAGTGTCTCCTGTTAACCATGTGTCCCATTCATGGTTGAGAGAGTCATCAATGACAGTTAATATATCCTATTGACCATGTCTCCCAATAGTGGTTGAGAGACTCGTCAGTGACAGTTAGTATATTTTTTCGACCATGTCTCCCATTTGTTTTTGAGAGAGTCATCAGTGATTGAGATAAACGTATGTTACTGATTTCCTGGCTACACTGTTCTTTTTGGGTTGTTATACCCTGAGCTGCCCATGAGATCATTCATGGTAGATCATTTATTCCGCAGCCCATAACTAGATAGCTACCTCCTGTCTGCCCATGAGGCCATTTGTGGTAGGAAGTTTCTCTAGCAGACAGGGACCCTGACATTTTGGACTGTCCATGAGTATCCGTGGTAGAGCTTTTCTCCCGCAGTCCATAGTTGACGAGCTGGGTGTCTTAGTCATTTATATACCCTATGGTAGAGTATTGCCCCCACATATGAGACCTAATATTGTTACTTGTACTAATATATATTTATGCGATATTGTACTCATGTTGCTTTTTGATGGTACATGCATGTGTGATGTTGTACTCATGTTGCTTATTGATGCTACATGCATAGGCGATGTTGTACTCATGTTGATTATTATGGTACATGCGTGGGAGAGGTTGTACCCATGTTTATTATTATTAGCACTATTGATGATACTATGTGCAGTTGAGTAAGGTGTGTCACATACCGCAAGTGCACATTATCGTATCCACAGAGATTATGGATTAAGGCGTAATTTAATGAAGGAAATTATATAGACTAATCGAGTTGTGAACTTGTGAACTTAAAAGAGAGAAAGTGTGTGTGTGAGAGAGAGAGTTGTGAGGTCTAGGTCCAAGTGAGTTCCTATTCGAGGTTTTCGTTTTCACTATGATGTTAGATAATGTCCCTATAACATGATCATCTCCTAATTTTCCACACTACTCTTATGAACAAGGGTTAGTTCTTTTGTCAAGATCTTTTAACTTTAGACAGTGGAATAAGTATCGGTGCCCTCTATCACTAAGGGCACAAATGCTCTCTCGATTATCCAATCTAGTAGTAACCTTAACATAGAAGCAAAACCCTAGATCTACATGCATCATTCACATACACATTTCGTCAAATATGCACAAGACACAACACATATAGCATAAGAAGTAACATCTCATATAAATGAAAAATTGGCATATCCATAGTTTATACATCATCAATCACATCATAGATACTCCCTAACTCTAGAATACAAGAGATCTACTCCATAGACAAGGAAAGAAAGCACAAAGACATGAAAATGAACATTCAAGCCCTAATCTAGAAGGAAGAGGGAAGGAATGCTTAGCCGGATGTTGTCTCGGTCTTTAGGAGTGTTCTTTTTGCTTGGATGATGATGGATCGGAGAAGTCCACCACGGATCGCTGGAGAAATCCCTGGATAGTGGAGTGTAGATGGACCTAGTGTTCTCCCTAGAAGGGAAGAACCACCTCCCTTGAGAAAGGGACAAAAAAAAACCCTTTTATAGGCATGGGGCATGACCCATGTCTTTTCTGGCACACGGTCGTGTCTGTGAGACACGGCCAGGACTTGAGACTATGATAAGTGGAGGCATGGCCGTGCTTGTGAGACATGACCCAAGTTTGAGGATGCACTGCTAGCCAGACACGGTCGTGTCTGGGACACAAAGTCGTGCTCCAAGTTTTCCCAAGATTGACACACTATCGTGTTTGTGAGACACGACTGTGCCTTGGCCTCCTTCATATATGTCACACGGCCATGTCTGATAGACACGGCATGGACTTGAGCTTCTACTGCATCTAAGGCACGCCCGTGTCTGAGGAGGCATGGTCTATGCCTTGGTCGTGCCTAGGAGCTACGACTAGGGTTTTTCTTGGTTGCTCTGCCTTCCTACTTTGCTCTTCGTAAAAGTTTCATTTTCCTCCGAAACGCATCTTGTAAATGAAAACACATAAAGAGCATATCTCCAAATGATATGGAGTAAAAAGTATGATAACATAATAAAATGAGGTGCGATAATGTAGATTATGTGAATAAAATATAAGAAGATATGCGTCAAACAATACATAAAAATATATACAATCTACACATATCACTTTATGAAAAGAATGAGACGTTTTTGAATATATGTTCTAACAAGCTCTAGAAAACCCGCAAGAGGCAAACTTAATTTATGGAAAGTCTGGGCTTCAAAATGATGAGTTTGAAGAAATTGATCAAATTCTAGATGAATTTCATGGCATAACTCTAGAATATGAGCATATAAGGGCGTTGGAACATACCTCAGCTGAACTAGAAATTAGGCCACCTCAGGTGGAACTCAAGCCTTTACCCTCTAATCTTAAATATGAATTTCTTGGTCTAAATTCTACATTTCCAATAATTGTCAATGCAAACTTAAATGAAATAGAGACAAGAAAATTAATCAGAGAACTGAGTTTGCATAGGAAGGTAATTGGATATACTATTGATGACATCAAAGGAATT
>JBBUKS010027657.1:0-11262 GCA_038050645.1 Hedychium gardnerianum
CTCCCCTCCCCCCCTCACGGTTGGGGTTGAGCATCTATATTATCCCAAGGGTTCAACCTCCCTCGGTCGGGATCGAGCATAGCTCTTGGGGCCCAATCTCCCTCCTCACGGTCGGGATCGAGCATAACTCTTGGGGCCCAATCTCCCCCCTCACGGCCGGGATTGAGCATTTCTATATTGTCCCAAGGGTTCAACCTCCCCCTTGGTCGGGGTTGAGCATAACCTTTGGGGCCAATTTCCCCCTCACATTCAGGGTTGAGTATCTCTATATTGTCCCAAGGGTTCAACTTCTCCCTGGTCGGGGTCGGACATAACCCTTGGGGCCCAATCTCCCCCCTCACGGTCAAGGTTGAGCATCTATATTGTCCCAAGTGTTTAACCTCCCCTCCAGTCGGGGTCGAGTATAACTCTTGGGGTCCAATCTCTCCCCTCACGATCAGGGTTGAGCATCTATATTGTCCCAAGAGTTCAACCTCCTCACTGGTTGGGATCGAGAATAACCCTTGGGGCCCAATCTCCCCCCTCACGGTCACGGTTGAGCATCTATATTGTCCCAAGGGTTCAACCTCCCCACTGGTCGGGATCGAGCATAACCCTTGCGGCCCAATCTTCCCCCTCACGGTCGCGGTTGAGCATCTATATTGTCCCAAGGATTCAACCTCCCCTCTGGTCGGGATCGAGCATAGCCCTTGGGGCATAATCTCTGCCCTCATGGTCGGGGTTGAGCATCTATTATCATAGCTTGGTCGACCTCTCAACGCCCCATGATCAGATTTTTCTCCTTACACGCTCACCCAGAGAAGCAAAAAGGAATTGAACTAAATTCATTTCAGAAATTTGCCTAGAGCATTACAAAAATTGCAGAAATAAAATTACAACTAGGCAAAGTCTTCAAATGCCTCTGGGGAAATGTCGACATAGATCTTGGCAAGGCTAACAAAATTTTTGGGCAACGCGGTCGTGACGTGCCCAGCCTCCCTAAGTTGCTTAATAGCTCCTTCGGCGCCAAATTGAAACATCTGAGGGTTCGGGTGCTAAGCTGGTCATAGAACTCCTTCGAGCGCAAAAACTCGGTCTTTTTGTCAGCCCAGTGCCTCTCTTCCCCAACTTTGTAATCCTCCAACTCAGCTTTCTTAGCCTCCAGCTCGGCCTTCTGGCTTTCCTTGGCCACCTCCTTTGCCACCAGTTCCGCCTGTATTCCTCTGAGTTCAGATTTCAGTGTTTGAACCTAAGAGCTCCATGCGGCTTTATTCTTCTCTAACGCAGCCTCGACCGTCTTCCTTCTCTTCCTCTCGGAAGATATCTTTGACTTGGCCTTCTTTATATCCTCCAGCTGCTCGGCTGCTAGACTCTCTAGAGTGGTCATCTTAGAGTTTGCTTCCAACTTAGCTTCGGCCAATTGTTGAAGCTGTTATGATTGGAGGAAGGCCTCAGCCTTTAGCTTCTCTATCTCTGCCTACGCCTCATCCAGTTGCCCAGCCGCAAGAACTCGTTGAGCTTCCAACTCCTCCACTCGAGTGATTATAGCTAGGTGTTCTCGGCGAAGCTCGGGCATCTTGTTTATTAGCTCTATGCACATAGCCCATACTGATGTCTGGTCTACAAAAAAAAGTCTCCGCCAGACCCCACACTGTCAGAGTCTTTGACTACTCGTGCACATAATACCAGGCATTCGTCAGCATGTTGCACAATCGCATGTCAATGGTTTGTGGATGCCTAGAGGCCTGGCTGGGGCCCTCTCCTGACGCTGAAGTCCTCGCTTGGTACCCGACTAGGGGTTCAGAAGGTTGGTCAGCCGAGCTGGCCTCTCCATAGGACACCCCCTCAGGGTGAGTAGTCACGGGGGAAGGAATTGCTTGGAATATCGAGGCAACTTTAGGAAGAATCGACTACGTCATGGACGATCGAGTCGGTGGAGCGATTGACATTGAAGGGCTCGGATCGACTAGTGCAGCAGAGGAGCTAGGCTACACGTTCAAAACCATAGGAGGCGGTCGACTCAGGGGTGGGCGCCTAGAGCGCTCTCTCCTAAGGCTGGCACCTTTTCTGGGTCGCTCGAAAAGGCTCCCCGGACTCCTCTAAAGACACTGACATGGCTACTAGAGAGAGACGAGCCGGGGGTAGCTCGTCTGTATTTGCTGCCGCATCGCCCAAAGTTCTGGTTGGGTGGGATCCAATCGGGAGAGGAGCTCTTTCTTCTAGCTCTTCATTGCTAAGCTTCAAGGTCTTATTCATAGACGCCTTCCACATGGTCCGAGTTGCACAAAAAATGTATGCTTTCAGTTAGCCATCCTATAAACCAACAAGTGGGAAAAACTTACCGAATGAAAGCTGGAGCTCGACTTCAATGGGGCTCAGCCCAAACCGATACAACAGGCCCCCACTCAGCAGACTCTTCACGTCATATTATAGATCGGATAGAGCCTCCGTTGCTTCCAAATAGGCGGGTACAGATTTATAGCCGCTCATACTTGGCATCTTGGTGGCTCCATTTGCCAGTTGGTCGACCACTCAAATGAGGTCGGGGGCTTCACGAAGAAAAAAAGCGATTTCCAACCTTTGTGAGAGGTTGGCAATCCATCCAAGAAACAACATCCCGGTCGGGTCTGGAAAAAGAAGACTCCCACATCCATCTTCTTCGAGTAAAAGAAATAATGAAAACCCCGGGAGTCAAGGAACTCGGTACAAAGGAAAGATAATGGCTACCCCGCAGAGTAGGTGGATTGAGTTCGGGGCTAACTGTTGCAAAGGGATGCGAAAATACTGAGAGATTTGGGTCAAAAAGCGAGGGATCGGGAAACGAAGACCACCCAATAGTTGACCGAAGAAAAAAGTAACAAAGCCGGGGGGGGCGGCAGATGGGTCGGTCAAGGGCGGTTGAGATTACCATGCGATAATCTAGAGGTGCTTTATACTATAGCCTCACCTGGTATAAATGGTTGCCGGCAAAATCAGAACCTATATTAGTATACCAAAGACCGGAGATGTCTTCCGATGCCATGAATGCCAAAGGAGGTCGAAGAAAAGCACGGGCAAAAAGATGCAAGGCCAATGACCAAAGGCGAAGGTGGGACTTATAGTAAAAAGTGACGATGCATAATCGATGAGAATCGCCAGATGCTGCCGCTGCCGTTTGACAAAGACAAAGAACTGCATTCTCCTCGGTGACAACCCTAATAAACCCTTCACCAGAGATCTCAGTCGTCCAATCAAAAAGTAAAAAAGGCGGGTTAATTTTCGCCACCGTCGGATGAGGCGCCCGAATCAGCAGAATCTCAACATGCTCCTCGAAATGATAAGCCTCGGTATGGTGGTGACACGTGGCCATTCCTGATGGGACGTAATTAATGATCGATGGGACGCACACTCATGGGCTGGATACACCATCACGCGTATCACTGACATTAATGACAGTTGGACTTGCCCATTCCCAAGGAAGATCGTGGGGCCATGTCAGCTCTAGTACATCAAATTGGTTCAAATTAACTCAGGCTATTGTCTAGTCAGTAGGGTTTGGACCTCCTTCGACTAGACTTGAGAGGGAGACTTGTGATGCAGGAGCAATAGGGAGGTTCACGTGGCGAAAGTCCATCCTTAGCTTGGTCAGAAGTCAAGATGAGGTGACAGTCATAGTCAAGCCCCCCGATCGGGTCGCATATCTTAGCCGGTCGGACTCTCGACCCCAATTATGCTTACTCTCTCCGGTCGGCCTCCCAACTCCAAGTATGCTTAGTCTTTCCAATCGGACTCTCAACCCCAAGTATGCTTACTCTCTCCGGTCGAACTCCCGACCCCAAGTATGCTTACTCTCTCCGGTCGGACTCTCGACTCCAAGTATGCTTACTCTCTCCGGTCGACCTCCCGACCCCAAATATGCTTACTCTCTCCGGTTGACCTCCCGACCCCCAGTATGCTTACTCTCTCCGATCGGACTCTTGACCCCAAGTATGCTTACTCTCTTCGGTCGACCTCCCAATCCTATGGCTTCTCCGTACTTATGCTCTCCTGTCAGCCTGCGACCCTAGCATGCCTATGCTCTCGGGTTGGCCCTCCGATCTTCATTGGTCACTCCGACACCAGTCATGCGGGTAGCACGTGGTTAGTCAAGACACATGGAGCCCTGTGGATGGTTCAAGGTGATAACATACCTTCATTTAATACACAATGTGGACGATGTGATAGTATGATACAACAGAGATACTATTAGAGATACTATCAGAGATACGGTAATGATACGCAGATTAGACAGATTGCATACTCACGTGACACCCCTTTGATGAGGAGAGAATATCCTCAGACATAGGTTATAAAAAGCCTGAGTATATAGGCAAAGGTACATTTTGAATCCTTCGTACATTCTCCACGTTACTGTTTATTTCTCTCCACCTTCATGGGCTGACTTGAGCGTCAGAGTAGCTAAGTCGAGGAATCTGACGTCATTCTAACTCTCTTCTGTCTTCTTCTCCCTCCCATTTCCGTTTCAGGAGGTCCTTGGAGGTCCCTTTTCTCTGGAAGTTCAGTATTCACTCAACCCGGACCCACGTTTTCTGGTGGCTCACCCTCCTGCGTTCTTAGACAGGAACAGTAGACAAAACGAAAGCTCTGTCTCTATGGAGACTTGTAGATGATAACTGATGCCGATTAGCATGGAACACATAGTAAATCACAGTTTTCAGAATGAAATAAACACAATCCCGTGTATATCAACAGTCAACACTAGGAAAAGGCAGTGACAAAGAAAGAAACCCTTGAACCTTAAAAATAAATCCATATTCCTTGGAGAAATAACAAAGGTCATTCGTGCTGGGGACGAACCTCCGAAGAAATAGAAAAAATCAAAACCAAATTAACTAATGCAACAAATTAAAACACTCTAAAAACCAGTTTCCCCCAATTCGAAGATTGAATTTTTTAAAAACAAAATTTTCATGGTTTACTCAATGCAAATCGTGAATCGCCGACGTCGATCAAAGAACAAAAGGAAAACATACCTTGCTCCCCGGCGTCACTGTCTTTGCGCTTCATGAGCCTCCTCCCATCCTTGCCCAATATGGATTCCAACAGTCCCATTCCGATCTACCAGGCCAAGAAAGCATCAAGCCGACTCGAAAGATCCTATCTTTCTGCGAGGAGACCGAAGGATGCGCGCATGCGCGCGGAGGATGGAAGAAGGCTTGATCTTTGGGATCTGGCACCGCAATCGAAGGCAGAGAAGGGCGGTTACGGGAGTGAGGCAGAAGGGATGTCGTACACTCCGACTCGGCGGTGCAACCTTCGAGTTAAAATGTGAAATATTCATTTCACCCCCGAAAATTTTACCTTTCTCAGAATGCACATTGAAATTTAAAAATCTAAATCATTATGTATAAATAATTGATATGCTACGCGACTTATGTCGCATGGTGACAGTGATCAAGGCATCTGGATCAAAATATATATAGTATTTTTTTAAGTCAATAAAATTTTATCTTTAGAGTTCAGGAGTTGAGTTATAGTGTTCAAGCTAAAAAAATTTAAAATGAAAATTTTTTTAGGTGTACATAGGATATAATATATAGTATTTAAGATGCGTAATTTTTTTTAAACTTTGGGTTTAAGATTTAGAATTTGAAATATAGTGTTTAGAATATAGTATTTAGAATGCATAATTTTTTTTAAAATTTTTTTTAGGGGTTAGGATTTAGAATATAGGGTATATAATATATATGGATAGGATTTCAGGAATTTAAGATTTTTTTAAAATAAAAAAATGAGAAAAAATAAAAAATAGTACATAATAATTGAAAGAGGCACCTGGATCAAATCCAAGCGCCTCAAAAAAAGTAAGAGGCGCCTGAAATTTATTCAAGCGCCTGGATCGCAGTCGTGGACGAGTCAAGCAGCACACCGTTGGGCAACATATTAATTCTCTCTCTATATATACAATTTTGATATCCTGCACACCCTTATATGAGTCACCATGGGCGACATCCTACATGGGCACCTGATGTGGCCAAAACCAAATTTTTTTAATTTGTCCTTTCCTTCGGGCAGGCTTTTTTTTGCTCTTTCTCTCTCTTCGCAAACCCCGTCTCTCCATCTTTCCTAAAACTAAAGCCCTAAACCCTCTTCGCCTCTCTTCCGCTCTTCTCTTCCCCCGATTCCAACCCTAAACACAGGTCATGTTGTTCAACTCTCAGCTCGCGACAAGTGAGTTAGGATTTTCGTCGAAACTATACTGGTCATCTTCCTCCTCTCCTTTTTGTAATCGTGTTTCAGAATGATGCAATAAGGTGTTGCAAAGGTATGTTGAGTGTTTATCTTTTACCCATCATAGTTTCTAAGAACCAGATGTTTAAAAATCAGTCGTTCACTTTGGTGCTTGATTTCGAAGAATAACACCACCCTGATAGTAAGTCTGGACTATTTTGAACACGATGGTGTTGGTTTTCAAAAACTAGCACCACTCTATTTTAAAAAATAGAAAAGTTAGAAAATATAGTATTATATCAATGTCTAAATATTAGAACTATTATTTGTCTATATGTACATTTGTTTATTTATGTTAATAATATATATTTTGATTATTTTCAATCATCAGTTGATGTTGGTCATAAACTCCAATGAACCAGTATTTTAGGTCACTTTAACAATTTTTTGGCCGTCCAATAATGAAAAAAAAAGGATTGTGGGTTTGTTCATTTACACGATCGACATAAAGTGATTATTAAACAGTCTCTTTTTGTTATTTTTTTGGACATACAAGATATTCAGTAAATTCGTGGTCTACTAGTGAATATATTTGAAAGTCGGAATTCATCATCTCAAACCTTTATATTTTCAGGTACATTTTCTAGTTGTGAAAGTTAGAAGCACATAATAAAAAACTAATCATTTTAAAATTTCAGGTGTCTCAGTTGCTTTCACTAGAAGAGATGTATCTCTGTTGCTTGGTATTTCAGATAAAGGTGTTTCCGTTCTTATGAACTCAACTAATGCATTGGATGATCTCTTTCTTGCTCACTTCTCTAATAAAAAAGAGCCTACTAGATCAAGAATTGAGGAGTTGCTTAAATTCTATTCTCATAGAGTTGAAGTAGATGATGATGTTTTATTATTTTATAAATTATACATTTTGTATATATTTGTTTGTGTGTTATTTTCTTCTAGTATATATAAGGTTCCATTAGGTTTTGTAGATATTGTAGACGATTTTGAAAATCTAAGTAGATTCAATTGGGTTGAAGTGATTCATCAATTTATTGCTCCCTAATTACCTACCATCGAGGATCTTTTTTCATCAAGTCAGACATATCAAACGACCATTTCAATTTCATACCTAAAGGGATTTGTTGATCTTTTGGCTGTAAGTTTTTTTAATGGTAAATGTGATTTTTTATATGAACATTATTATGTATGTAAGACTTCGTATAATGAAGTAGACATGGTTTTTGGAGCATGTCCAAATCCAGAAACCATATCATATTGAAGGTGCACAAATAAATAAGTGGAGATCTACTCCTTCACATATTAGTAAGGTGAGAGCTTTATTAGACCAAGTCTCACCTCAAGAGATAAATATCGAAGACTATCACCTAACTTTCATTTGTAGTTTCTAAATAATTATTTATAATTTGATAGGTTATTAGTGAACTAGTCCCTATCCCTCCTGAAAAAACATTGGTTGAAAACCTCCCTTACCTCGATGATACTCCACATCCATTAGAGACCTCACCGATACATGATATAGAAGCCAACTACCTAAGTGATAGTGAATGCCCTAATTGTATTATTCATCAGAACTGAATCAAAGAGCTAATAATGGAGAATATGCAACTAAATGAAAGGGTGAAAGAATTACTTGGAATAATAGAAAAGCAGGGCATCTTGACTGAATCAAGCGACCTTGTAGTGGATCCTCATCCTGAATCTGTTGCTTCTAGAACAAGGACTAGGAGAGGACGTGATCGAAGTTGTTATGATTACATGGATACTCCTATTGATAGTCCTATGTGGTTTCAACTTTTACTTCAGAAGAAGAAAAACAAGATAGAAATCTGCAAGCCTTCTGAGAACATCACAGGACAAGGAGCAAAAGATGTTCTTGACTGGGGAAAAAAATTTGATATATATGATGTGCAAGAAAAGAGAGAGATTATCTAAATTCCTGAAGAAAATTATGAAGAAGAGGTCAAGATGGACGTTGAAAGAATTATCAAACTTAAACAAGATGAGATTGCAAACCATTGCATTAAGTTTGTATTTACACATCAATTAGTTTATTTCAATCACTAATTATTATTTTTTGTTTATGGTAGTATATCAAGAAACAATTTAAAACTCTCAAGAAGGAAAAACAAGATGAAAATGTGACATACTTGTTAAATACATTGGAAAAAATAAAGTATGATAGTTCAATCCCTCATTATATAGTTAATTTAATTCCGTCACAACTTTAAAAATTCACAAGTTTTAATATTTATTTACATTATTGAAAGTAAGTGATCTTATTTGCAAGCTTATTACATAACTTGTTTGGGAGAAAATATCTTTTTGTTTAACTACGACTTCCTTGTTATCTGGTGTAAATGCTAATGTTTTTATAATAGAGGAGTTAATTGATACATATTGTTCGATTCTATTTAGGGAGGCATCCTCATCTAGTAGGCTATACAACAACTCTATATATGTTTCAACTAACTTCATTATAAGGAATTTAAATTATCAGATAATATAGAATGGTTGAATATGTTATATTAATTGGTTACTTCTATATCTCTTTGAACAATTACAGTCAACATCAAAATTTTTATGGAAGACTGCCATGACACAAATCATAAAAACTGATATGGTAGAAGGAGGGGTTAGGTATATTTTTATATCTATTACCACAAGTTATGCACACTTTCATTTGCTGTCTATCGACATAAAAGCAATGACTTTCAATAATTACAACTCTCTTGAACATAATGGTAAATCATCATAAGATTTTGAAGCATTGGTGAGAATACAATATTCTTGTTTATGTTAGTATTGCAGTATAAATTATAGTTTATGTTAGTATTTTCATTTCATTCTTATAGGTATGCGAATTTAAAAAAATTCTCATGAAAAACTTGCTGCTATTCATCATGGTTTAGAATATCATCATCCCTTTGACAAATGGGTTTGTGTGACACTTGATTGTCCACAACAAGAAGTCAGGTAAGTATAAGATAATCAGTATGAATATGTCAATTTACTTTAAACTTGAATTACTAAATTGCTCATGTTATTTACAGTAATGACTGTGGCTTCTTTGGGATGCAATACATTAGATGTCTGCTATATGATCTGAAGATGGAGTTCAAACAAGCAGACATAAAAAAATTATATTAGATGTATCAGTATCAATTTTGAGGGACAAGTTCTCAATATGTGCAGTTTAATTAGCCATTGTAGTGTAACATGAAAATATGGGTAGGGATTGTAAAGTTAATATTGTGTACTTATGTTACTTGTATATCTGTATTTGTAAAATATAGTAGAGTTATGGTTTCATCAGTCCTATGTGATTTCTATATTGTATTTGTAACAATTTTAGTAAATGTCGCGTTGTAAAAAATGTAATCAAATACTTGTGATATGATTGATTTGATGTTAATAATAATGTTGTTAATCGAGTATTGAAGATTTTTGTGTATGAAATATGAAATTTAAACTTAATTATCACAGGGATCAATTTACTATCAAGCCAACATAATATACAATGTCATTGGCACGGTGGTACTCATATGCGAAGACTAACACCACTCTGGTGCTGATATTATGATGATACCAGCACCAGGATACGTGCTACTTGGCACGCAACTATAACTTCTCATAAAATACTTAGAACCACGACTTCACAACATCTCTAACTTCTCCACACTTATATCGTCCATATCATGACATGTTTTTAGAAATCCAAGTAACCTAAGTCCATCAATGGGTTTCGGTCAAAAATCCATTGATAGACCTAGAGAGCTCCGATCAGACCTATTCCAAGTCTCGTGGGTTAAAATGGGTCAAGAGAGTCCAAATATGCCCTCATTTATTACTTTTAGACCTTCCCAACACTGATCTAAACGAGTCCAAACCTTTATGTACATAGTGGTGTTGGTTTAGGATGATCATAACCAACGTGGTGTTGTTCTTTCCAGACCAGCACCACATTGGTGTTGGTCTTCCTAAATCAGCATCACAGTCCGTGCCAATTGACACGCAATCATAGCTTCTTGTGGGAGTCTCAGAACCATGATTGGAAGTCATATATACCTTCTAGACACTCTCATATTCCTTCCCATGACAAAATTTTAGAATTCCAAGCCCCGTAGATCTATTAATGGATTTCAATCAAAACCCATTGATGGACCTGGAGAGCTTAGATTTAACCCATTCCAAGTTCCGTGGGTTAAAATAGGTCAGGAGAGTCCAAATATGCCCTCATATAATGCTTTTAGGCCTTCCCAACAATGATCCAAACGAGTCCAAGCCTTTGTGTATATAATGGTGCTGGTTTAGGAATATCAGCACCAAGCACGAATTGTAGCTTCTTGTGGGAGTCTCAGAATTATGATTAGAGGTCATATATACCTTCTAGACACTCTCATATTCCTTCCCATGCCAAAGTCTCCGAATTTCAAGCCCTGTAGGTCCATTAATGGGTTTCGATCAAAACTAATTGATGGACCTAAAGGATTTATATAGGACATATTTCAAGGCCCGTGGGTCAAAATGGGTAAGGAGAGTCCATATATGCTCTCATTTACTATTTTTAGGCCTTTCCAGCAATGATCCAAATGAATCCAAGCCTTTGTATACATAGTGGTGCTGGTTTAGGAAGACTAGCACCAATATGGTGTTGTTCTTGCCATACCAGCACCACGCTGGTGCTGTTCTTCCTAACCCAGCACCATGGTCCGTGCCAATTGGCATGCGGTCATACCTTCTTGTGAGAGTCTCAGAACCATGATTGAAGGTCATATATACCTTCTAGACACTCTCATATTCCTTCGCATGCCAAAATCTCAGTATTCCAAGCCTCATATGTCCATCAATGGGTTTCAATCAAAACCCATTGATGGACCTGGAGAGCTCATATCGGACTCATTCCAAGTCCCGTGGGTTAAAATTGGTCAGGAGAGTCCAAATATGTCCTCATTTACTATTTTTAGGTCTTCCTAATAATGATCCAAATGAGTCCAAGCCTTTGTGTACATAGTGGTACTGGTTTAGGAAGACCAGCACCAATGTGGTGTTGTT
>JBBUKS010027698.1:0-11261 GCA_038050645.1 Hedychium gardnerianum
CAATCGAATCAATTCAGTTCGATTGATTCAGAAATTTATTTATTTTATAAAATTATTTATTTTAATTTATTCAATTCGATTTTAATTATAAAATTTAAAATTTAATTAAATCAAATCGATAAAATCAAATTATCAGTAATTGATTGATATATTATGATCAATGAATATTGATCTAGATTTGTAAATTATAATAGTTTGAAGAAATATATAGTTGAGTAGCATAGTTACCATTCACAGTCGATTGATGATGTAATATTAATCGATTATTCAGTAATCGATTGATTTAATTAATTTTATATAAATTTAATTTTAATAATAAATTTTAATCAATTCAATTTTAATTAAATGCTCGGCTTTACCCCTAACTCCATCATATTTGGAAAGAGGATTTAACAGATAGGGGTACCTTTTAACTATTGAAATATCTTTCCTGATCGACCTTACCTCACGTATCAGGATGACAGTTATAGTCAAGTATGTTTACCAATGCTACTTAGCTTATTTTCTCCGGTCGACCCCGACCCAAGTATCTCTTTGGTTGGCCCCGACCCCAATGTTGTTTACTCTCTCCGATCAACCCCCACCCTAAATATCTCTCCGGTCAGTCCTTAACCCCCAATGTGTTTACTCTCTTCGGTCGGCCCCTCGACCCTAAGTATCTCTCTGATCGGCCGCCTGAACCTAAATATCTCTCCGATCGGCCCTCGCCCCCAATGTTGTTTACTCTTTTCGGTTGGCCCCCCGAACCTAAGTATTTCTCCGGTTGACCCTCGACCCCCAATGTTGTTTACTCTCTCCGGTCGGCTCCTCGACCCCAATATGCTTACTCTCTCCGTTCAGCCTCCCAATCCTATGCTTCTTTGTGCTTCTTATTCTCTCTGGTCGGCCCCAACCCCAAGTATTTCTCCGGTAGGCCCTCGACCCCCAATATTATTTACTCTCTCCGGTCAGCCCCTGATCCTAAGTATCTCTTCAGTCGGCCTCCTGACCCCAATATTCTTACTCTTTCCAGTCAGTCTCTCGATCCCACGACTTTTCTGTGCTTCTTTATTCTCTTCGGTCGGCCCCGACCCCAAGTATCTCCCTGGTCGGCCCTCGACCCCCAATGTTGTTTATTCTCTCTGGTCGGCCACCTCGACCCTAAGTATCTCTCCGGTCGACCCTCGACTCCCAATGCTATTTACTCTCTCCGGTTGGCCCCCCGACCCCAGTATTCTTATTCTCTTCGGTCGACCCTCCGATCTTCGTTGGTCATCTCGACATCAGTCATGCAGATAACACGTGGATAGTCAAGACACATGTAGCTATATGAATGGTTCAAGCTGATATCATACCTTCATTTTATACACAATGTGGGCGATGTGACAGTATGATATAGTAGAGATACTGTCAGAAATATGGTAATAATACACAGATTAGACAGATTGCATACTGACATAATACCTAATTAATGAGAAGAGAATATCCTCAGATATAGCTTATAAAAGAGCCTGGGTATACAGGCAGAGGTACATTTTTCATCCCTTCATATTGTTATGATACTTGCGAGCTAGAAAGGGGGTGAATAGCTTCAATCATTTCGTCTTGAACTCGTCGTGCTTGTCGTTAAATGTGCAACGAAAACTTGAATTAACTTCGACTCCACATGCACAACTCCGAATTTTACTTGGTATTCACCTCCTTGAGATGATTAATCCAAGGGTCCACTCCTAGCGATCACATCCACTAAGAACACTCTTTCTCGGAAACTTTCTGGAGGCGGAGAAGCCTCTTACAATCTTGAGCACAAGATTACAACAAGAATACACAATCAAATGAGAGTAAAACATATTTTACATATGAGATCTTTGTTTTGGGAGTTTGCTTGTTGCTTTGAATAACCTATTGATAGTTGAAAATGCACCAATATTTCGCTTTTAACCTCTCAAGAACGGGTCCTGAAAGACTCCTCGAAATCCCTCTTTTAAAGCCTTTAGGTTGGGGTTGATTTTCGCCTATCAGTCGATTAATCTTACCCATCAGTCGATTAATATGGTCTTCGACCATTGAACGACCTCTGAACTTTCTGAAATCTGTCTGATTTTGTCGATTATTCAAACATCAATCGGCTGATCTAATCAGTTGAATCGATCAAGCGAATTCGACTCGCTTCTGTTCGATTTCTAAAGACATCAGTCGACTGATATCAACCATCAGTCAATTGATGTCATCAGAAATCGAACAATTGAATCAACTTTTTTTTTGTTCTATTCTGATCGTCATCAATCGACTGATTACATCAGTTGAGTCTAACAACCGAATCGACTTATTTTTATTCGATTTTTAAAGCCATCAGTTGACTGATACATGAGTTTTACAGACATAGATCTTTGAATGAGCTCCGTTTGGCAATGAAAATCACCTCGTTCTGATATCCGAGTCAAAAGTTATGGCATTCGAAAGTTTACTCTGTCGGAACTTTCTCGTTGTCTAGCATCCGATCAACCTTGACCTATTAGACTTAACCTAGTTCCTAACTAGATTTGCCTAGTTCTCAACTAGGTCCTCTATCGCCTAGCTCCTCTAGGACTTTCATTATCTAGTTCTCAATTAGGTCTTCTATCACCTAACTCCGCTAGGACTTTCACTGCTTACTTTTTAACTAAGTCTTCCACCATCTAGTCCCGCTAGGACTTCCATTGCTTAGTTCCCAACTAGATATTCCACCGTCTAGTATTCGATTGAGCTCAACCTACTAGGACTTTGTTGTTACGTAGCATCCGGTCAACATTGACTTACCAAGACTTTTTTACTCATGCCAAGTGTCCGATCAACCTTGATCCACTTGGACTTTCCTCTTGTCAATTTTCTATTGGACTTCCAATCACCAAGTATCTTGTCAACCTGGACTCATTTGGATTTTTCTCTTGTCAACTTTCTATTAGACTTCTCACTTCTAGTAAGTATCCGTTCAATCTTGACTTAATTGACTTCTCACTTGAATAAATAACATATTCATCAAACATCAAAATCTCAATTCGAATCAATTCAAACGTAATCAACTTGATTAAACATTGATTAGAAGTCAATTACACTAACACATATATTCTGCTCTATATTACTGTTCAAATTTCTCTCCATTTTCATGAATTAACTTGAATTCCAGAATGACTAAATTGAAATCCTTTGATCTCTATTATAATCGTCTTTTATTTTCTTATCCTTCGCTTCTAGGAAGTCTTTAAAAATCTCTCTCTGAAAATTACCATTCGGTTAAACCAGGCTCTAGACCTGATGCGGTTCCAGGCTGGAACAACCATCATAATTAATCCCCCTCGCAGAATTTTTCAACTTGGAGTCGATGTTCTGAGCTCTCATGCATGTGGACGTATGTGGCAGGATTAGGAAATTATATATGGATTGGAACTTTATTATTAACTAAAGACTTGTGTAACAGTTGATAAATCAATCAGACGACTATTTGAAAGTCAAAGAGGCCTTTGGTTTTGACTAGGAGTCGATGCTCACCATTTAGTCTATTTGATGAACTGCAACGCTTATAGGTTCTTGTACAAGCCAAAAAAAATAAATTAATCTAGCTATCCAGATCTTTACTAATTCGATTAATTCTAAAAGTGAATGACTTTTTCTTCTATTCCTCCACTGGATAAATACACAAGTGCTCATGACAATTCACCCAACATACGTCCTCCACAATCGAAATTCACTATAAACTCTGTCTTTATGTCAGTTGGATTTTGAATCGTGATACTATGTGAATCTATCAAACATCTTGTTATTATACTGTGCCTGGGAGAGGCTTGTGCAAGCCACTTAAACATTGACGTGAAGGAAGTTTTCTTAATCATGAATCCAATACCAAATTCTAACAAACCATAGAAATTCAATGAAAAACATGAACATTCTAGTTAATATTATAATTTATAGTAAAACAAAATGAAATAATAAGACACAAACTTGAATGCAGTAGAATCGTCATTGTCTCAGCATCGTCCACAAAATCCAATGATCCTAAGAAAAAGAACAATAGACGATTCTTTCTTAGGAACTGAGGTGATGATATCGTACTCTTCTCGCCAATAGAAAGCGAGAATATTTCAAGTTACTCAATCTTACGGGATTACGCGCTATATATAGTAGAATATCTAAACAAGTTCTACATGTATAAACTCATATTCAATAGCACAAACTCATAATTCAATTAGATCACTTAATGAGTTTATTCGTAATAACAAGAAATTTATGTATTACAAAATAACATATAAGTTCATCGAATAGAAAAGATTAAACCTAACATTATTCTCTCCGGGAGAAGGTCACACATTGCTTCGAGATACCATTAAGAGATCAGATATTGAGACAAGTCGAGTCGCAAGGGTAGGGACAATCGATCCACACGAAGACTCTTTCGGTCGTAGAACCAGTCTGCGATCGAAGTGGCAATTCTCTGTCCGAACAGAATGACAATAAGAAGAACAAGATCGAAAGAACTGAATTCATCTCAGTAACAAAGTGTTCAAGAAGCCTACTTTGTTGTTAAGCGTAGGGGAGTTAGCACCAAACCACGCCTCTTGCAATTCTGTTTGGCCGTGGATAAAGCATGAGTTTATGAACATGCCCATTGACCTCAAGCCATGCAATCCCTCCTTCAGTGCATTCAAAAAGTTCAACCTGTACTCTGCAATGCGAAGACAACACTCCTATCAGAAATATCAATCTTCATTCTTGTTAAGGATCGAGTTTCGATTTGTTCACCTTGCAAGACTTTGAGTTGAGTCGGAGAGCACCGCACGATATGAAGCTTGCAGTCCTTCCAAGCTCCATTAGGATCAGCAGTTTCTGGTACCAAAATATAACCAACCTGAAATTAGAACACCTAATAGTCAATGATTTCTCAAAGCTGAAGTGAATGATCTGCATTCTGTCATATATTTGTTTTTGTTTTTTTTATAATTCAAATATCAAACGCTTCGAATATTGCAGGCGTATAATATGTACCCTGCGAGAGATTCAAACTCTTATTGCATGAGAGTTTGTCTTACTTCTTACCATCGCACCATGCCTCAGGAGCATATTTGTTGTTATTTTTGACAATATGGTTCATACCTGCCATGAGTCATAAGCTGAATTCAGAATAAACAGAGGCGTCCTCACTTCATGGGCCATGTATTGTGGGAAAAAACACTGCACGTGAATCTCAAACTATCAGTGACAACATAACTAGATTTACAATGAACAATGACTTGAAAGCTACTTGCCATTGCTGGCTCCATTGTTGAGTTACAGCCAGGCAAATTCTTTGCAGATCCCTGAAAACCATGAAACGAGCATTTTTTGTGTTCATACTCGTACGTGCACTGAACAACTAAGTGCAATGAGTAGATCATACATGTGTAGTCACGACATCATTGTAGTAGGCCTTGATGGTTTCTTCTCCGACGATATCTTTCCTGTCGAACAGCAGCAAACAACTAATGAATCTCACTGTCAATTTGGCTAATTCACATGCACTTGGTGATGAACTTACACATGCACAAAATAACCAGCATCTGACAGACATTTAACCTTGGCACTCGATGGAAGAAAGTCTCGAAAGCTATCGCAATGCAGTATCGAAGCCAATCCTCCGGCTGAACTTCCAGTAAGAAAAGCCTGCAAACATACATTTCAGTTATATACCAATGAGATTTTAGTTATGATCAGAAGAAGTTAGCTAGCAGCCAGAGGCATACAGTCTCGGCCTCCCTCATTCCTTTTGCAAGTAGCTCTTGCATAACAGCACGCCATATCCTGGCTCCTCTGTAGTAAACATGAGAGACCTAAAACAATTCAAAGTACGAATTATAGCTTCGTGAGAAGGACAACTTCATGATCCTGTAGAAGGTCAATCTGACTCACAGGGTCTCTTTCCTCAACATCAGCAGTGAAGGATGAGCCATCACAGTAACGTATCTTCACTCTGTTCCAGTTGTAGAAATCTGGCAACGACGAAGCTTTAAATTCTACAACAGTATGTTGCAAGGAAAAAGCCTCGATTTTCGTAATTACCTGGATTTAGTGCTTGGCCATTGGTTAAGATGCCTATAAAATCAATCTGTGCTTCCATTTTGTAGGAAGAATCTAAAGCAGTATCCTTTCTGTTTCCACAAGATGTCGAGTCGCTGCACCATGCTCCTCCCTGAAAATGAAAACGAGCACCACCTTAATTACAGAGGCAGGCCCATGCATGAAACTCATTCCTGCGAGAGATTGTGCAGGGCTAACTATACCTCGAGATGAACCAGCCAACTCCTGAGACCTGATCCCCAGCCTGTAGATAGATGGTAAGCTGGAGGACTTCCATCCAAACACACTGTACCCTGTGCCACGGCACTTTGGACCTTTGTAATTTTCACAAACTCTGCGTCTGCTTTCAGCAAAGCCAGTGCAGTGAGTAGTGCACAAGCCCAGGCATGAAATTTAGCAACATTCAACATCTGCAAATGGATGAACAAGTGCAAACTCATGACCAGCTTTTCAGAGATTCTGTAGAGAACGTAATCTGATCGAATGCAGTACCTTGGCCGAGTTCTTGGAATTTTGATGATCGCCAACCAGTTTTATAGAAAGTTTAGCAGTTGGAAGAAGGTAGGGTTTCCCTATGTAAATCATCCAATTAGATGGCTGTACGAATACTCAATGGTTTTAAGTGGAGAGGGAGTGAGAATAGAAAGTGTTTTCGGGTTAAGGAAACGATACGTATTAAACAAAATTAGAAATTCAATTACTTTATTGAAGTTTATTTTATACTCGGGGGGATCATAATTTTTAATTATCTAAAAGCGTCTTAAATCCAAGGGGATACGAATAACTTTATTTGTGTTGGTAGATTACACTGAAAATTTGAAACAAATTGATGCATCACAACACAAACACGATCGATTTATTTAGTTCACAATTTCCTAAGACGGTTATATCCAAGGCATAGTCTTAGTGGTATACCACTATTAAATTATTCTCCTTCTCGGATATTGCCTAGAGACGGAAAAACCTCTTACAATCATGCTTTTACAAAAACAACACAACACAAAACAAAAAAAATTTAAAAAAAGCAAAACAACTTTACAAATGAAAACTTTACTAGAATTTTATTTTGAACGCTTTCTTGTTATTTTAGATTGCCTTTTGATAATAAGAAATGCAACAACATTCATCTCCAAACCCTCAAGAACCGGCATCTTCAATCTTCCTCGAAACTCTTTTTTATGGTTGTTGTCAGCCTGATTTTCGCCTATCAGTTGATTGTTATCTTTTATTAGTCAATTGTTCTATGCGTTTTCGATTGTTACTCTGACCCGTCAGCCCAACGACTCCATTTTCTACAGCATCAGTCGGTTGTTAAATACTATCAATCGACTGTTACCTTAACAGTCAAGTCTCACAATTAAGTTCTGAACTTTCTATTCACTTGAACAGTGTCATCAATCGATTGCTAGTAAAGCGCAATCGATTGGTAACTTCGGATATGCCTTCTACTGAAGAGGAACTCGCTTGCCCAGTCAATTCCAAAATCTTTTGTTCCTTTCTATAGTGTTGTCAGTCAATTGATAAATCGCATCAATCGATTGATGTGTCTACCAATTGATTGATCAAAATCATCAATCGATTAATCATATAGCAAACTCCCTTTACCACCTCAAACCCCGAATTCAAGATTAAGAGTTTATTAGTTGATTGATACACTCTATCAATCGATTGATAACTCTATTTTAGCCTTACCAAGGCTGAATTATCATTTTGTTTGGTATACGATTGACTTCAACCTACTAGAACTTCCTTTACTCAGCATCCGTTCAACCTAATCTACTTTTCGTTGCCCAATATTCCGTCAACTTTGATCTGTCAAAATTTTACTATTACCAAACATGTGGTCTTCTTTGACCTATTTGGACTTTTCGTCTCATGCCTAACATCAGGACACCCAAGACTTGTTAGGACTTCCCTCACTCACCTAACATTCGGTCCTTCATAACATATTAGGGCTTTCATACATATGTTAAGTGTTTGATCCTTCATGATCAACTTAGACTTCATCTATCTCACGTCAAGTGTCTGGTCAACCTTGACCGACTTAGACTTTACTTTTTATGCCAAGTGTCTAGTCCTCTACAACTCACTTGAATGTCACTTCACTTGCCAACTCCCTTTTGGACTTGTGACCACTAAGTGTCCGATCAACCATGATCTACTTGGGTTTTTATCTTGTCAACTCCCTATTAGACTTCCGATTGCTAAGTGTTTAGTCAATCATGACTCACTTAAATTAACTCAACTAATATATTGATCAAACATCAAAACTCAACTCGAGCTTAGTCAACCTTGACTAGAGGTCGATTGCACCAACAAAAACCAATACTTCCTACTCTAAAAATTTAGGCCAAAGTTCCGTTGTTAGCTACTTGAGCGGGATAAGTTATCTTATAATGTGAAAGGTCTTTTAGAGCTGCAAAGGGCTAATTTAGGTATCTTTAGATATAAGATGTCTTTTAGATAATTTAAAACTAAAATTATTGGTGCAATCGACCCCTGATCAAGGTTGACCAAATTGATCAAGCTCACGTTGACTTTAGTTGGGGTTTCGACGTTTAATCAATATGTTAGTTGGTCGAGTGAAATGTCAAGTAGGTCAAAGTTGACCGGATACTTGATAGACGATCAATATGCTAGTTGGTTGACACAAAAAGAAAGTCCAAATGCGTCACAGTTAATCGAACACTTGGCGGTTGAAAGTCTAATAGAGAGTTGGCATGAGACGTGAAGTCTCGGTAGGTTAAGGTTGACCAGATGCTAAGCGACGAAGAAGTCCCGATAGATCAAGGTTGATCGGATTCTATTCAACGAGGAAGTCTCAACAAATGCTAAGCAACGAAAAGTCTCGACAAGTCAAAGTTGATCAGATGTCGGGCAAAAGAAGTCCTGGTTGATTGAGATCAACTAGATACCAGACAAAATGAGAATTCAACTTTGGTCAGGTTGAAACAAGAGTATTATTCGATTGATAGGATATATCGATTGACTAATGGACATAAAAACCCCGAAATCTCAAAAAATATGGTTGCTAAGTACCGCTACAGTGTTGCTACATTACTGCTATAGTACCGTGAACATTATTTTGCTATAATACAATCAATTGATGGGTTTAATCAATCGGATGGGCATTGTAGCATTGTACATAAGCTTCAAAACTTGACTAAAAAAACTCGACTGATTAGGCAACAGTCGACTGATGGTAATGGACAGTCGACTGATGGTAATGGACAGTCGACTGATGATGAGATGGATGGAGCCGTTGAGTTTGTTGGTGGAATTGACCTCGGGTGAAGGTTGACCAAGTTCGGGTTCAAGCTTGGATTGCGATGTTTGATAATATGTGAGTGAGAAGTCAAGTAGGTCAAAATTGATCGGATACTTGACGATGTCAGTGTTGGTGCAGTTTACACTAATAGTCTAATCCTAAATTTTGATGTATGACAACCGGTTAAAGTTAGACAGTTATTGTTTAACAAGTTGAGCTAAATGTATAGGTTAACTAACTTGACGGATCTAAAGGACCAGACACCAGGATGAAGTCTAGATGTGCGATTTTAGCAGGAAGTCCAGCTAGGTCAAACAATATCAGACAGTTGGTAGGAAATCCAATCGGATCAGAGATGACCACACGATTGGCTAAAGTCTGGATGTGGGATTCCAACAGGAAGACCTAGTGGGTCAGAGATCAGACGTCGAGGAGGTTACTTGGCAAATGGTTAGTAAGGTAAAAAACTAGAGGAACGAATCCAGTAAGAACGAGTCCCCGGTAGGGATTTAGGCGCTGGTCCAACTTAGGTTCAAAGTGAAACTCTAAGTTGAGACCATGATTAAATCCTGATCGTGGTAAGACATGATTTAAGTCATACTTACATGCATTAATTATATTTGCTAACTCTTTTATTGCAAGTATTTTGTAGAAGTTAAAGCAAAAGTTAGCTTCGGATGAATAGTGCTCGGTGTGCCAGAGACGCCTTAGATGGCTGGGGTCGCCTCAGCACTAGAGGCGCTAGAGGCGCTGGAGGCGCTGGAGGCGCCTTGGATGGCTGGGGGTGCCTCGGATGGTTGGGGGTGCCTTAGCGCTGGAGGCACTGGAGGTGTCTCGGATGGAGGCGCCTTAGCGCTTGGATAAGCACTATTGACCCACGGAGCTGATGGAGGTGCCTCGGAGTGCTTGGAGGTGCCTCAGAGTGCTTGGAGGTGCCTCACAGTGGATAAGCAGCGAGTTATTCGAATCAGATTAGCCTCAATGGAGGCGCCCCCAATGGGCTATAAGATAGCATCTCGACCAGCAGCAAAGAACAATACTTCCGAATGTTGTTTCTACTTCATACTACTGCCCCAAGCTCCAAAATTACTGTACTACAATCCTGATGCATCGGACTGACACTGGAATCACTTTCTGCAGTAGAATCTTCACCAACACACAAGCTCAACCCGTCTTTATCTTCACGTGTTGGTAACGAAGTAATTGTAGTTCAGTTTCTCTGTCCGAGGGTTTTCTGTCACGCCCCGGGAGGATATTTATCCGACAAAAATCGGACAGCACCTCCCCTATACGGCTGACAATATCCTGCTACATAATATAAAAATATCTCACATGGGTATTTACAACCATACAGTAAATAAAATAACTCCAAACCATATAGTTAATATATCCAAATCCACCAATACGTATAAAAGGAACAACAAAAAACACAAACAACAGCCTAATACGCATGCCAACACGACTTACATCACTAAAAAAAGTTCATGACCAAATAACGGAGAATACTCAAAACAAACACAGTGCACTTATTACAATACCATAACATAAATCAAAATGCAATAACCAGTAGCAAAATGCGATATGGAAAATCAAAGTCCTCCGGAATCTCTGGACAGGCAGACTGGACTCTTCCGGTGACAGGCAGAAGATCTAGCTGATTCCCGAGAAATAAACATTTACAAAAGGGTGATGAGTCCAAATGACTCCGCGGGTATACGAAAGATAGTGCATGATAATAAAAAATAAGAAATCAAGGGAACATACAGTCTTGTAGAAGGTACTCTATCATAAGTATAACCATATACCGTACATAACAATAACTCTGCAATGATATAGTCCATCATCTCGAACCAACATAACAATATAAGTTTACCATTCTAAATCAGACATGTATCAGGTATACAACCTAACTCCAGCATATGATACC
>JBBUKS010027738.1:0-11258 GCA_038050645.1 Hedychium gardnerianum
CCACACAAATCTCACATCTCCTTATCATAGATGTAGATATGTTTTTATACAAGAACAACTAATACCACAATTTATTATACAATTCTACCCATAATCTCAAGCTAACTAACAAGCACTAATAGATCCAATTCAAATCCAACAACCCAAAATGAATATCACAATCCTTACCAGTGATGATGGTGGATGTCGGAAGGATCTGAAGTGGCCGGAGCAAGGAGCAGAGACCTGGCCGAAACTTATCAGAAGCCCCTGCAACTGGCCGGCATCACTGTTTGCTATCCAGGAAATGGAGACATGCTCAGATCTAATCTAATGTCAGCCAAGACCTTCCATCAACCAAAACAACTTGAAGAAGTTGCAATTAAACACGAATCCTTACCTAGATCTGGCTCAGCATCCTGTTATAAACCAGCAACACAATCCCCAACTGCAGCTAGCCACCTTTTGTGGTTTGAGGAAGAAAGGAATGGCGTCAGTGAAGATCGGAATTCCAATTAACAAAACCAATTGAAGAAAGCCCGTGAGGAAGAAGAGAATTAAGCGGCGATCGGAGGAGCTTTGGAAAAATAGAGGTCGGGCATGTATGTCACCCTCTTGGCTTGAATCGCGCAAATGTTGGTATCCTTGAGGAGTTCGACAAAATAAGCCTCCATGGCCTCCTGGAGGGCGGCGACAACGGTCGGCAATCGTCGGAGGCAGATCGACCGAGAGGGGTAGGAGGCGATGCAGTATCAGGGAGCTCAATTTAGAGAAGAAACAAGGAAGAGGGGGGAAGGAAGAGGGGGGGCGGCAGCGGTGGAATGGATCGGAGCTTCGCCGGCAGCGGTGGACATGCAACGCCGGCGGCTATGGTCGGAGCAGAGAAGGAGAGGAGGAGGCGGTTGTAGTATCGGGGAGAATAAATCGCAAAATGGAGAAATGAAGGAATCGACAATAAAATGAAATGAAATAAAATTAAAAAGAAAACTTAGGGTTTTTAATTTAATCAACTTAGGTTATTTAATTTTGAACTTAGGTTAGTTTAATTCCAACTTAGGGTTTAATCAAACCTATTAACTCCCAATTAAATTTATATTTCAAACAGGCTCCCAATAAAAAAAAAACCTATTATTTATATCCCCGTGAATTCCTCCAAATAGCTCCGATTAAATCCCAAACAATTTCTAAAAAATTTCAAAAATTCTTTTAAGCTTATTCCCCGGTCAACGCACATAATTTTAATTATTTTATTCGTTGTATTTAATATTCTCCCCCACTTATAAAAATTTGATCTCCAAATTTACTACTCAAGTGTGATAACCACATTAACACAGTCAATCAGTTTAAGCACTAAAAGAACTAATCACACCTTAAGTAAATAAATAAGGGGATCGAGCCTAGATCTCATCCTCAAGCTCTCAGGTTGTCTACTCATCATTATAATGTTATCATCCAATCATGACGAGATGAATGATTTTGTCCCGCATTAAGCGTTCCTTGCGATCCAGAATATGCACAAGAACCTTCTCTGCATGGATACATGCATCACATAACGCATTCCCCTGCAAGGGTTGATGGCAGTGCCAACGGATAGGCTACTCCACTTATCCTCTCCAATATCTAAAATGGTCTAATATAACAAAGATCTAACTTGCCCTTAAAAATCAAAATTTTCAACCTCTTTAGTGGGTGAGACACGTTGAAGTACATGATCGCTATCATAAACTCCAAAGTCTCTATCTCTATTCTACATAACTCTACTGTCAATCCCGATCTTCTAAGTGATCAATCATGTTAACCTTATAGGATTTCTGAGATGGTCTTTTAAATTTTAATTAATTAAGAATTAGGTTTTAATTTAGGAAGGTTGTTTGACCATGGGTTAGATTGAAGTTTAGCCTTCAGTTAATTAAGTAGGCATTTCTAAAGTTGGTTTCCAGATTATGGCAAGGCATGATAACGTGTATGTTGTACTATAGTTATAATTCAATTTACCGAACCCTTTTACACTAATACAATATAGGGAATGACTCGGATTGTCTCTCTCAAGGAATGTAGCCAACAAGTGATGATCTTATGATCAATTTATTTTGTAAATGGGGTTTGGATTTTAGGGTTTTTGATATTGTAAATAGGGGTCTGTTGGTTGAGTTGCTAAGACTAACAAATGAAAAGCATCCTAATCTAACCTAACCTAGCTAAATTAAGATTGCAAGGAATTAACTGAAACATAAAGTAAAGCATCCCTAATCTAATCATAATGAGAACATAATGAAAAGTATTCAACAAAACAAGACAAAATAGGAATTAAACAAAGTAAAATGCATTAACTAAAGTAGCAAAAGTGTAAGGGGCATTAAGACAAACACATTGCAAGCACAAGAAACTAAGCTTAGCTAAGCTTAAGATAGAGTTCTCCCTCTGATTGGGGTGGATGATGCGAAACAATGCAGATCAAGCCCAAGAATCCCAAGAGCTCAGTGGAATTGTACATGAAGCTCGGAACCCCAAAGCTCATGGACAAACGGTGGATTGATGTGATCCAGAGATAAGAACCCCTAAACTCTGGTGGACAAAGGTGGAGTAATAGATGACAATGCGAACCCCTCCCATCTTTTATCCTCAATGGATGATGACTCTCCGAAGAGGAAGGGAACCCACTTTCCTCCTCTTGAGGTGGATATAGGTGTGGTCGGCAGTGAGATGGAGATGACGATGGGAGCCCCTCTTTCACCTCTTCTTCTCAATGGATGGAGGGAGATGGATGTCACATATGAATATGGAGCCTCTCCCAACTGGTAGAGGGTGAGGTCAAGGAGGAGGAAGCATCGATGGTGGCATGTGGATGAAGAGGAGATGGTGTGTGTGGGATGAACTGCATCTCCAAGTGTGATCCAAACTCTCCATTGAACCATCTCCAAGTTAAATTGTGTTGTGCACCGTTGATTTCTTGAGGAAGTGAATCGTTGATGGCTTGTAGAGGTGAACTGACCTCCCCTTGTTGAACCAAACCTCTCCCATGGAACCAAGCTTCATTTGAACCAACCTCAATTGAACCAAACCCCTTTCAATCTTGAACCAACTCTCATCAACCCTAGCCTTGAGCTAAGATTAGTTCAGCTCAACTCATCTTGATCTTCTATAAAACCACATTTGAATTTTAGATATAATACCATAAATGTAGGAAAAATTACATTGAAAATCGAAATAGATCCAAACTCATAAAATATGATATGAGAAAGGATTTAAGCATATGAGAGGATTAAAACATCAAGTATAAGAGCTAAAACAATACATCAAAATGGTTGTTATCAAGACACAAGGGCCTTCTTAATTAGATTAATGACCACTTTCTTAGACAAAGTCAACTCAAGAAATTACACACTTAACCAACTTAGTGCAAAACCTTGGGTTAATTAGTTTTGGATGTGGTGAGTTAGCTTTAGTCAGTTTCTCTTAGCTAGATGAACCAGGTAGGATATGCCTTATCCAACACAAACACTTAGACTACGTATCCCTAACATACTATCAGCTCACCGCGTCTTGATATTATGTTGTCAAGGTTTAACAACCATTTTTCCTATTTAGCCATTCTAGTCCTATCTATCCATTTCTAAATTAAGCATAAATTAAAATCAATTAAGACAAACAAGCATGCATAATTCAATGAATTAATGAAGCAATTCTTTTATCAACTCCCCCTAGATCACAACAACCCTTAACTTGATCCTTGGGGATCAAATATTGATTAAGTCATACTTTATTGACTAACAATGATTTTAGGACTCATGCTTGGACTCATTTTCTAGCATTTTGATTTACTAAAGACATATAAAATTTATATCAGTATCCTCAATCTTCTAAGTCTTCTGCCCAATCACCTTGACCAAGACTTCATTACCCAATCTTCCTAATCAGGACTTCTTGCCTAGTCCAACTGACCATGTCTTCTTTGCCTAGCCTTAACTAGGACTTGTACCTTGCCTAAGTTTCCTTAGGACCTTCTACTTGAGCTTTCTGCATATTTAGTTAAACTCATTAGATCACAACAACCCTTAACTTTGAACATTTGCTATTTATCAAAACACATGTTAGATTAGCTAGTGCTTCCAGCACCAACAACCTCCCCCTTTTTTATTTATGGCAACCTAATTCAATTTTAAGTAAAACATATAGTAAATAAAGATTTTTAATGCAACTTTTTCAATTAAAGAAACAACCTTTAAAAAGAATTTTACATTTTAAAAAAAACAAAAAGTTGCTCCTCCTTAATTGTTACTCTCCCCTTAAGGTCTCGGTATTTTTAATGAAATTCTTAACTTTCTTAACTTTTAACTCATCTCTCCCCCTTTGACATATATCAAAAAATAATAAGGAGTTAAAGCAATTACAATAATATTTGGATTTTAAAAAAAAATACTCAGAGTTGGATAAAAAGAGTAGAATAACCATTTATGAAAATCTGTCCAACTTTAAAAAAATAATAAATTCTAAGATTTTCAAAGTATTTTCCAAGAAAAATAAAGCATTTTTCAATATAGAATTTTAAAAATTATTTTTCAAGTATTTTTTAACATAGAATTTTTAAAAGTATTTTTCAAGAATTTTTCAAAAATAGAATTTTTCAAAAGTATTTTTCAAGCATTTTTCAAAAATAGAATTTTCAGAAATATTTTTCTATCAAGTAATAAATGCAAGAAAAAACTTAACAATAAGCAATATCAATGAAGGATAATGTCCTTACAGTCCAAGCATGTTATACTTTAATAATAATAATAAATAATTCATCTATGAAATTGTCCTTATTCAAATGTCTGACTTAGTTATTAGCTGACTACCAAAAGATAGCAGATTGTTACTTAGTCAGTCAGATTAAGTGCATATTTTCAACTAGTAATTTACTGAGAAGGAACACTTAGCCTGATTAATGTATGTGGGTATTTTTAGCCCAAATTTATAGTGATATACTGATATAAGCATTTGAAATTCAAGCTTAGTCCTAAGCATCTCACACCATTCTAAGTGTTTAAATACATAAGCAAAGTAGTCCTAGTGTGATTGTGAGATATTGGCTGCCTAAATCTATAGGTTCATGATTTCTAAAAGCAGACCTAGGCTAATTCCAATTTTTGAAAATCACTAAAAAAATGAAATTTTTGTAATAATAATAAAAAAGTATTTGTGAACCTAAAAATTTAAAAAAACATGAACTTTTTGAAAACAACTTCAAATTTTTAAAAGAAAGACAGTTTATTGGTCCTATTCTTCTGAGCACATTCGTAATTGTCTTTTGAGTGTGCTAAACTTAGATTTAGGTAAGGGTTTAGTAAAAATATCTGCTATGTTAGACTTGGACTCAACATAATTAAGTACAATGTCACTCTTAGCTACATGGTCCCTGATAAAGTGGTGTTTTACTTCTATGTGCTTAGTTCTTGGGTATTGTATTAGATTGTTAGTTAAGTTAATAGAACTAATGTTATCAATTAAGACTTTTGTGTTGGTGTAATTAAGTTGAAAGTCTTTAAGTGTATGCATCATCCATAGTAGTTGAGTTACATATTCTCCCATAGCTATGTATTCAGCTTCAGTAGTGGATAATGCAATACAATATTACTTTATACTGCACCAGCTAACTAGACTTTGACCTAACAATTGGCAACTACCACTTGTGCTTTTTCTATCAAGTTTACACTCAGCATAGTCTGAGTCTGAGTATCCTATTAGGTCAAAATTAGAGGTTCTAAGGTACCAAATTCCTACATTTAATGTTCCTTTAATATACCTAAGTATTCTCTTTACAATACTTAGATGTGATTCTTTTGCACATGTTTGATACCTAGCACATATACTTACTGCAAATAAAATATCTGGTTGGCTTGTAGTTAAGTAGAGTAGACTATCTATTGCACTCCTAAAATATTTTAAGTCAATTGATTTTTCTTCTGGATCACTATCAATTTTTATATTTGTTGTCATTAGTGTATTAATTTCTTTAGAACTTTCGATCGTAATTTTTTTAATTACTTCCTTAGTATATTTGTTTTGAAAGACATAATTGTCTTCCTTTGTTTGTTTAATTTGTAGGCCTACATTATACTTGTTTAATCTTTATGTTCTTACATATAAAGTACTTTTGATTTGTATCCAATTTTTTAGGGATTTAAGATAGGTTCATTGATTTCACCTAGTTATTCATCTCACCCAATCTAAGTTATCAACCATGTTAGTCCTATGATTTATTTGTGAGATGGAGTTGAATTACATTTAATCAAGTTAATTGATTTTTAATTTTAATATCCAAATTGCTTTCTTTAATTAGGTTTAATTAATTAATTTTAAGATTTAATTAAGTTTAAGTTTTAATTAGGTTTAAGGTTTAATTAAGTTAAAGTTTTAATTATGTTTAAGTTTTAATTATGTTAAAGTTTTAATTAAGTTTAAGTTTTAATTAGGTTTAAGGTTTAATTAAATTAAAGTTTTAATTAGGTTAATGTTTTAATTAAATTAAAGTTTTAATTAAGTTAAAGTTTTACGGTTAAAGTTTTAATTAGGTTTAAAGTTTAATTAAGTTTAAGTTTTAATTAGATTTAAGGTTTAATTTAAAGTTTGAGTTTTTAATTAATTTGGTTAGATTAATTAGATAGATTATATTAATTAATTATTTTAAATAAGTTAGATTAATTAATATAGGTTAATTAATAATATTAATAATATTAAAGTTAATTAGATTAATTAATAATATTAAATAGATTATTTAATTTGGGTTAATTAGATTAATTAATAATCTTAGAGTTAATTAGATTAATTAATAATATTGAATAGATTAATTAATTTGGTTAATTAGATTAATTAGATTAATTAATAAGATAATATTGAATAGATGGACTAATTCAGGTTAATTAATTAGTTGAACTAATTATCTTAAATAAATTTAATTAATCGACTAGGTTTAACATCTCACCCCATTGTTGAATTTCAAGTAAGGAACCTTATAGTTGTGGTGAGATGATTAAGGAGTTGGTTTATTTCAAAAAGAGTTATTCGATTTTGTGTTAGATTCAAACTTAACTTTGAGTATCACAAGTTAGTATTTTTAGCATAAGCTTTCAGGTTGTAGTGAATCACTAGGATATCATTAAAGTAACCACGTGCCTAAGACAAAGCTTTGTTGGTGCAATCGACCTCTAGGGTTTTGATGTTTGTTTGACAATATGTTTAATGTAGTCTAGTCAAGATTGACCTAGTTAGGTTAAGGTTGATCGGATGACTAGCAAAGAGAAAGTCCTAACTGCGATTAGGTAAGGAAAAGTCTTAACTGCGGTTAGGCAAGGGAAAGTCTTGACTGCAATTAGGCAAGGGAAAGTCCTAACTGCGGTTAGGCAAGAGAAAGTCCTAATTGGAGGTTAGGAAAGAGTGGGTAGTATATCGAGTGACTAGCAAGTGCAAGCGGGTCTGGAGGACTTAAGGCTTGGCAAAAGAAAAACCTTAAGTAGTGAGAAGTCTTAGAGGAGTAAACTCTAAACAAGAGGAAAACCTTAGGTCCCTAGGAGGAAAACCCTAGGGGGAGGTAATCCTAGGTAATGATAAAGCCTTAGAGGAGTGAACTCTAAGCAAAGGGAAAACCTTAGGGGGAGGTAACCCTAAGTAAAGAGAAGTCTTGGAGGAGTGAACTCCAAGCATGTATGACCGAAAGGTTTTCGGTCGATCACGCGCGGTTGACCAAACCAGCAGATTTTGATAAACCTAAGTATATGTTTGCTAACACTATTTTGCATTAGTACTGTTATTGTGCTAACTTGGTAATACAGGAAAGTCTTAGTGGATCAAGTCAATCAGACATTGAGCAGCAACGTCTAAACAAGTCTGGAGGACTAGATGTCAAAACAGACGGTATCCCCTAGTGACAATGTGATAGAATAACTTGGTATAAGTCCACATGACTTACACAAGCCAAATCCACGTAATTAATGTTGGTACTAGAAGTATTAGCTAATCGAACCTATGTTTTGATAGATGATAAAGGTTCAAAGTTAAGGTTTATTGTTATCTAATGAATCTGACTAAGTGTGCAGGAAGCTCAAACAAAAAGTCCTAAGGGAACTTAGGCAAGGTGAAATTCCTAGTTGAGGATAGGCAATGAAGTCCTGGTCAATTGGACTGAGCAACGAAGTCCTAGTCCGTGGGACTGGGCAAGAAGTCATGATCAAGGAGATTGGGTAACGAAGTCCTGGTCCATGGGGATTGGGCAAGAATTCCTGATTAGGGAGATTGGGCAACGAAGTCTTGGTCCGGGGGACTGAGAAAGAGTCTTGGCAGATCGAGGATACCGGGTAGAAGTCCCAGGTCGAGGACACTAGGCGGAAAGCCTTGGGGGTCTAGGACACCAGGCAGAAGTCTAGGCGGGTTGAGGATCAGACGTCTAGCGGGAAGTCTCAGAGGTCAAGATCGGATGTTGAGTGAAAGTCCAAATAGTCTGGAGGTCCAGATGTTTGGCAACATGTAAACTCTCCTGAGAGGAGTAGGTGAGGACGCATTCCTTGTTGAGGGAACAGTAGTCATCGGTTCAACCTAGAGTTTCATTGGAAACCCAAAAGTTAGAACCGGATAGTCTTGAGACTATCAAATGTTATTTCTTCTGTTATATATTGTGTCTATGCTAACATTGTGATGCAAAAGTTGAAGCCTGGAATTTGCTAAACCAGGCGCCTGGAAGGATCCAGGCGCCTTAAGTCGAACTAGACGCCTCAAAGGGATTGAGGTGCCTCAATGACCTCAGTGCGAGCAGGATGAGGTGGTAGCCTCTCGTTGGACGACACACATCAGTAACCAGGCGCCTTAATGGGATTGAGGCACCTGGGTCAGGATAGACTCGCCAGAATCGCGCTGCGGTCAGGTTGAGCCACGTCAGCAATTGAGGCGCCTAGAAGAGGATAAGCAGCGATGAGTTCGGATCAGATCCAACCCAATAGAGGTGCCTGGATGAACCTATAAAAGAAGGGCTCGACCTGTACCTTGGGTACAACTCATTGGACAACTTTCAAACTTGTGTGCTGCTTTGAAACCCGCTCTACATTGGCGAAACACTACTCCGACAACCGACGCTCAAGCTTACTTCATTTCTTCAAGTTGTCGGTATATTTATTTTTATATGCACTTTGTGTTCAATATCGTATTCGCCGAGCTTATAGTGAATTTACCATCGAAAGCACTCATACGGGTGCGGACCTTTGACAAGCCGTTGCTGGGCGGTGAACCAAGTAAAAAAAAAGTCTTAGGATTATTTTTTATTAATTCCACTACGTACTCGAGATTTCAAAAAACGTGAAAAAGTGACACGCATTATTCACCCCTTCTGATTCAATTTTTTTGTTCATAGTTTTTTTTGGTAATTAAAGTTGGTGCAACACCACTCGACTCTCTTTACGTATTTTTTCTTCCCGCACTACTAATCCAAGACGAAAGTCTTGGTACATTTTTTCCTTATTGTTTCTTTGTGAGAGATTATGTTCGTATTACATGGCCCATCAAGAAGGCTATAACACTGCCCTCCCTCCTCTCTTCATGGGGGAGGATTTTGGCTACTGGAAGGGACGGATGGAGTTCCACCTATACACCCAGGTGGAGATGTGGATCTCTATCAAAACAGGGTTCACTCTCCCCATCGAAGATGGAGTACCTCTCCCTTGCGATAAATGGGACACACCTATAAGAAGGAAGGTCGAGGGCAACGCTAAAGCGACTCAAACCCTCCAGTGTGGCTCAACCAAAGAAGAACTAAACCGGGTCGGACCCTTCACCAATGCTAAAGATCTATGGGAGAAGCTGATAGAACCACACAAAGGAACATCTGACATAAAGGTAAGTAAGCGTGATCTGATTCTAAATAAGTTATATAACATCAAAATGCAGAAAGGTGAGTTGGCAAACTAGCTACATGCTAGGATTTAGGACCTGCTCAACGAACTCCACTCCATCGGCCAGAAAATAGAGAACAGTGATATAATCGGTATGCTCTCAATGCTTTTCCTCGGAATACCTTGTGGGCATCTATGGTGATGCGTACAATGTTTCTAAAGATCTATCAATTATTAGACTAGATAAACTTTTTTTAGAATTTAAATTACATGAACAGTCTAATGCTGCGCCGATCGAGAAAGGTATTGCCTTACTTGTAGGGAAGATCAAGATGAAGGAGTCGAAGCACAAGTCCAGATTCGAACCTGAGTCTGAAAGTGAATCAGAGTTCGACTATGATGAACTCGCTGCCAAACTAATCAACTTAGTTTAAAAATTGTACAAGAAGAAAAATGGACTGTCAAAGCGTGAGATCAATAAGGCAATTCAAACAAAAGGGATTCAGTTGGGACCAAGCCCAACTTCGAAGAACAAGTCTGAGGTAACCTGCTACGGGTGCAATCAAAAGGGTCACTTCAAGTTGGAGTGTCTGAATATCAAAGACGTGAAGAAGCAAAGGAAGAATAAGGCACTACAAGCAATGTGGGATGAATCTTCATCTGAAGACTCAGATGAAGAAGTGCAAACCCGAACCAGCTTCCTTGCCCTATCGGCACGGGACACCGACTCTGAATTTGAGACTAAAACTGAAGTCGAGTCCGAGTCAGAGGTCGAGTATGAAAGAAGCCACAGATATGTATCTATTTTCGAAGGGCCTAACCCCACTGTAAGTCATGAATTAGTTTCTAAATTGTAAAGCTTAATTTTGTATTTAACTCGTAAACTAGCCAAGTCCAACATCCGAGTGAAGTATCTCTAAAGGGATGTAACAATCCTTAAGGAAGAGACTAAACCAAGTCCTTTGACTAAGCCAGTTCAAGGTGGAACTTCTACTCAAGTTCAACAACTTGAGGAAGAAAATTCTAATTTGAAAACTTAAGTGAAAGAAATTGAAAAAAATGTTGGAACGGTTCTCTGCGGGTTCCAAGTGTCTTGACATGATACTTGAAAAACAAAAAGAGTCATTTACAACAGATCCGAATTATGGTACAAAGCTAATTCATGATTTAATTCATACATGTCATTTGTGAATCAAAAACCTAGAAATCAAGTCCAAGCATGGGTCCCTAAGACAAGCTTGATTAATTAAGTTAGACCAAACAAATTTTGGATACCCAAGGGTTAAATTAATTACCTAGATAAACCGTATCGAGGTTATGACCCAGGGGGAGCCAAAATAAAAACTATTTTTTTCTTGAAATGCATGTTTGTATGATTTACTACTTTATATGTCATGCTTAGTTTATTTTTATGCTTAATTT